>JACEFZ010013769.1:182500-470000 GCA_014155875.1 Cepaea nemoralis
AGAAACATTTGATGAACTACTGAACACATAGAAGTGAAGGAAAGAAACATTTGATGAACTACTGAACACATAGAAGTGAAGGAAAGAAACATTTAATGAACTATTGAACACATAGAAGTGAAGGAAAGAAACATTTAATGAACTATTGAACAAATAGAAGTGAAGGAAAGAAACATTTGATGAACTATTGAACACATAGAAGTGAAGGAAAGAAACATTGGATGAACTATTGAACACATAGAAGTGAAGGAAAGAAACATTTAATGAACTATTGAACACATAGAAGTGAAGGAAAGAAACATTTGATGAACTACTGAACACATAGAAGTGAAGGAAAGAAACATTTGATGAACTATTGAACACATAGAAGTGAAGGAAAGAAACATTTAATGAACTATTGAACACATAGAAGTGAAGGAAAGAAACATTTAATGAACTATTGAACACATAGAAGTGAAGGAAAGAAACATTTAATGAACTATTGAACAAATAGAAGTGAAGGAAAGAAACATTTAATGAACTATTGAACACATAGAAGTGAAGGAAAGAAACATTTAATGAACTATTGAACAAATAGAAGTGAAGGAAAGAAACATTTGATGAACTATTGAACACATAGAAGTGAAGGAAAGAAACATTGGATGAACTATTGAACACATAGAAGTGAAGGAAAGAAACATTTGATGAACTACTGAACACATAGAAGTGAAGGAAAGAAACATTTAATGAACTATTGAACACATAGAAGTGAAGGAAAGAAACATTGGATGAACTATTGAACACATAGAAGTGAAGGAAAGAAACATTTGATGAACTACTGAACACACAAAAGTGAAGGAGAGAAACATTTAATGAACTATTGAACACATAGAAGTGAAGGAAAGAAACATTTGATGAACTATTGAACACATAGAAGTGAAGGAAAGAAACATTTGATGAACTACTGAACACATAGAAGTGAAGGAAAGAAACATTTAATGAACTATTGAACACATAGAAGTGAAGGAAAGAAACATTTGATGAACTACTGAACACATAGAAGTGAAGGAAAGAAACATTTGATGAACTACTGAACACATAGAAGTGAAGGAAAGAAACATTTGATGAACTATTGAACACATAGAAGTGAAGGAAAGAAACATTTAATGAACTATTGAACACATAGAAGTGAAGGAAAGAAACATTTAATGAACTATTGAACACATAGAAGTGAAGGAAAGAAACATTTAATGAACTATTGAACACATAGAAGTGAAGGAAAGAAACATTGGATGAACTATTGAACACATAGAAGTGAAGGAAAGAAACATTTAATGAACTATTGAACACATAGAAGTGAAGGAAAGAAACATTTAATGAACTATTGAACAAATAGAAGTGAAGGAAAGAAACATTTGATGAACTATTGAACACATAGAAGTGAAGGAAAGAAACATTGGATGAACTATTGAACACATAAAAGTGAAGGAAAGAAACATTTGATGAACTACTGAACACATAGAAGTGAAGGAAAGAAACATTTAATGAACTATTGAACACATAGAAGTGAAGGAAAGAAACATTTAATGAACTATTGAACACATAGAAGTGAAGGAAAGAAATATTTGATGAACTATTGAACACATAGAAGTGAAGGAAAGAAACATTTGATGAACTATTGAACACATAGAAGTGAAGGAAAGAAACATTTGATGAACTACTGAACACACAAAAGTGAAGGAAAGAAACAGTTGATAAACATTTAAAAATACAGACGTGAAGAAAGGAAACATCTGATGAAAACTTTCATCTATCACCGTGAATCTGTTAAAAACACAACTGGAACACATAGAAGTGAAGGAAAGAAACAGCTGATGAACACTTGTACCTATCACTGTGAGTCAGTTACAATCCGCATGTTGTATTTCCTTTTGTTGAGGTTCCTAGTCACATTCTGGCTTTTTATTTAGACTCTACTCCTAACTCGGCAGCTGTCAACCGCCTTTCTTCGATAACATTTTAAAGTTTCCAATGGGCTTGGCATGAGTTGCTGGCCTATGCTCCATTTGGAGAGGAAAAAAAGAGAAGAAGAAAAAAGTACCATATACCTGATAGACCAGGGGTCCTTTCCTATTTTTATTTTTACTTTTACTGAAGAAATCTTACAATGTACGAGCTTTTCACAATGTATGTATATTTCAACCTTGTGAAAGCAATACAAATGTGATTTTGTTGTTGGAATTAATTCCCCTAGTGGGCAGCTGCAATTATTCTTCTGTGAATGTAAATATCTTTTTTGTTCACTCACTTTAAACTCAATCGTAGTTCACAACTTTCTATTATGATGAGTGCACTGGATTAGTTTTTGCATAAGGGTTAGCTTTCCCTATTACCAGTGTCCCTCCGCCATCAAGCAAATCCAATCTGACTTCTAACGTCCTCAGTCAACATTTAAGTCCAAACCGACCAGCATGTGAACTTGTGAACTGAACCCACTACACCACAATCAGCAGGCAAGGTGTGATTGTGTTAAACCTCTCAGCCATGCCAACCTGCAGACAGACAACGTTAAAACTGCCACAAGTCCTTACTTCTGATTCTTTTCCAGCAAGTTGGAGATTTTGTCATTCAGTTCTTGGACTTTGTTGCTCTGCTCATACACCTCTTTTTTCAGCCGGTCATTTTCCTGAAGACATAATTACTATTAATATAAAAAGGTCAAGGTTGTCCCATAGTAAATATTAGTGTTGTGGTAGCATAGAAGTCGTGAGTTCGATCCTCACTGGGGGATGGTAATAATATTGTTGGAGAGAGTCGGCGAAGTGGTCGAGCTGTCTGATTCAAGCTCCAAAGGTTGTGGTTTCGATTCCGGGCCACATCTTTCGGTTCACGAGTGCATTTTTTGGAGACTCTTGAGGGTGATCGCTGGAGCTACAGAGTTTGTGCTTTGTGCGACGCTTTCCGTGCTGCGGAAAGAGACTGAGCCTTATGGGATAAAAACTTGGAGCAATGAAGTTTATCTTGTCGACTTTTAAGCGACTCTTTTTTAAAGCGGTTAAACACTCACCTGCTGGCTCACTGATCATGGGTTTGAATCTACACTGGGCAGATTTCTTTATCTGACCTGGGCTTCACAGTAAGATTAGTATAAAATGGGTACAATGAAATGTCTTGTATGGCGATATATCGTCCTGCTGTACAAATGGCAGGTCTCATTTGGCGATATATTATCCTACGGCACTTAATCATCATCATCATCAAGTGCCGTGCCGGCTGGCGTAGGCGTTCATGGCTCTCCACAGATCTCGGTCTTTGGTGTTCTGGATCAACTCTGCTGATGATATTCCTCCATGCCACCGTCTCAGTCCGTCCAGCATCATTTCTCTTGGTCTGCCTCTGCCTCTCTTCCCCTCGATCTTTCCAGTTGTCACGATGTTCTCCAATGCCTCTCTTCTCATCACATGACCAAAGAAAGATGTTTGTCTCTTTCTTATTGTTGTATATAGTGTTCTAGTTTCATTAGCCTCTTTCAGGCAATCGTTGTTAGTTACTCTGGCAGTCCAAGGAATTCGCAACATTCGTCTTAAAAACCACATCTCTGTTGCTTCTAAGTTCTTCCTAATTTGTTCATTTACATTCCAAGATTCGCTGCCATACAGCAAAACTGGTTCTATATAGCATTTTAGTACTCTCTTTCTTACATTCATTGATAGTGACTTATTGCATAAGATACTCTTCATTTTCTGAAATGCTGTCTTTGCCTGCCCTATTCTGCTCTTAATCTCTTTTGTACATCTTCCATCTGATGTTATAAGTGCCCCTAGGTATTTAAAATTATCCACTTGGTTGAGAATTTCCCCTTCTATTTCTATGTCACATTTTGGCGTCCCTATTTTCTTTGATATCACCATTGTTACTGTTTTCTTGATATTCAAGGACAGTCCTTTCTGTGCACTCTCTGTTACTACACTGTCCAACAATTGTTGTAGGTCTGTTGCATTATCCGCTACCAATACTGTGTCATCTGCATAGCGTATATTGTTTATATTATATCCTCCGATTAGTATTCCTGGCTTCTCTTTGATCTCTCTCATTATTACTTCGCTATACAGGGAGAAGAGATCGGGTGACAAGACACACCCCTGTCCTACTCCTAGCTTTATCTGTTCGTAACTACCCTCTTTATTTCCCATTTTAATTGCTGCTACTTGGTTCCAGTATATATTCTTTATTATTCTTAAATCTTTCCCATCAATGTTGATATCTTCCAACATTTTAATCAGCTCATCATGTTTTACTTTATCAAATGCCTTAGTATAATCTATGAAGCATAAATATATGTCTCTCTTGTTTCTCTATTGATCTTTCTATTAGTGTTCGTAATATATATATTGCATTGTTTGTACCCTTTCCTTCCATAAAACCATACTGTTCTTCACTAATTTCCATTTTTATTTTCTTTCTTGTTCTTCTCATTATAATTCTGAGTAGAAGCTTAGTGACATGGTTTATGAGGTTAATTGTACGAAAATCTTCGCATTCAAGTGCTCCTGGTCTCTTTGGTATTGCTATAAATACAGATTTCAGCATATCGCTCGGTAAATATCCACTGTTGTAAATATCATTCAGCATTTTGGTTAATATATCTACCCCAAATTCTCCCAATACTTCTAATTCTTCTACTGTGATTTCATCTGGCCCAGCTGTTTTTCCTTTCTTCATATGTTTCATAGCATCAGCGACTTCTTCTTTTAGAATAGGTGGGCCTTCTAAGTTACTTTCTTCTGTTAATTCTTCCCTTTCTCCATTATATAATTCTCTTATATACTCATTCCACCTCTTCATTATAGCACCTTCCTCTAATAAAGTCTGTCCTGTTTTTGATTTCAAACACCCTGTATTTATTCTTATTTTTCTTCCTGTGAGCTCGCTGATTTGTCTGTACATACTTTTTTGATCTTTAGTGGAATTTAATTCAATTTTTCTGCATTGCTCATTTAACCAACTTTCTTTTGCCTTCACACATTTATCTCTTATTTCTTTATTTATCTTAGCATACTCTTGTTTGTCATTTTTATTCTGTTTCCTTTTGTCCATCAACCTTAAGATTTCTTCATTCATCCATTTTTTCTTAGCTTTTTGGCTTCTCTCAGGTAATATTTCTTTGCTAGTTTGATGAATGGAGTCCCTTAACATTTCCCATTGTTCATCTATACTCTGTATTTTAGCTATTGCATTGTACCTATTTTTCACAGTCACTCTGTATTGTTCTTGAATTTCTTTATCTACTTTCAGAACCTCTTTATTAAGTCTCAAGTTTTTAACCATTTTTCCCCCTCTCTTTAATCTTACTTTTATTTGTCCACATAGTGGTACATGATCACTGTTACCGTCAGCACCAGGCATTGTCTTTACATTAATTAATGCATTTCTAAATCTTTTATTAATAAGTATGTAGTCAATTTGGTTGCGTATTTTCATATCAGGGCTTTTCCATGTGTATAGTCGTCTTTTATGGTGTTTAAACCATGTGTTTCCAATTATCATATCATTAATATTTGCCCATTCTATTAGTTTCTCTCCTCTTTCATTTCTTGTACCTAAACCGTAATTCCCCACTATATCCTCTACTTTTCCCTTTCCTACTTTTGCATTAAAATCCCCCAGTATTATTTTTATTTCTTGTGATCCAATTTGGGCTATTGCCATTTCAACTTCATCGTAAAAGTTTTGTATATCTTCATCACTACTGTTTGTTGTTGGTGCATATACTTGTATAATATTTATATCTATTGGTTTGCCTTTGATTTTGACCATTATAACTCTATCTGAAATGCACCAGTATCCAGTCATAGATTTGGCTGTATTTTCATCAAATATTATTCCTACACCTTTTTCATGTGTGTCCCCTCCAGAATAAATTATTGTGTGTTTGTCGGTTATAATTTTGCCAGATCCCTTCCATCTCATCTCACTTATGCCTAGTATATTCATTTTCATGTTTTCCATTTCTCTTAGAACATTGTTTAACTTTCCTAGCTCATTTAATGTCCTAACATTCCACGTTCCTACTCTAAATTTATTTAGTTTAGTTATTGTTTTAGTTTTGCCATCAGTAGCTGGATGACGGTCTGGTGTCACCTGTGGCTCATGACTGTCCCTACCGGATGAGGATGTCCTAAGACAGCCATTAACGTCGTTCACTATATCTGAAATGTGTGTCGCCATGAAATCTTGGGAAGATAATGTGGTGGTTTCCCCTTGCCTTCCACATTCACACGGTGGTCTTTTAACTCTGCCTTTGACAGCCATTTCCGACTGTCAGGACAAGTGAATGCCCTGCTCTGCTCAGCTGCAGAGTTGTCCACTTATTCCGGTGGATACTCGGTCGCACTTAATCAGTTAATATAATTTAATCAAAATAAACGAGTGCCATCTTCACACTTCAAGTCGGCTGCAAAAATACCCCCACCACATCTGTTGTCTTGATACTAGCACATAAAGAGGCTGATGCGTCTGATGCACTAACACCATAATCAGCTACACCCCCCCCCCAAGAAAGTGGCACCTTGCTGTCTTTACAGACAAAAGTATGTGGATTGGAACTAAAATTCCATCGCACAATGCCTGGGTTTAGATTCAGAGAACATGTGTGTTGCCCATGCAGCATGATCCCTCTCTCAGCCTTGCCTTTTTTTCTCCAGAGGAAAGGACGACCTGTACGACTGGAACAAGGTAGGCTGCAGATGTTGCCGGCTCAGCATCACACCTCCAAGAGCAGGAAGTAAGTAGCAGCCATGCCCTCACATCCGGGGGAATTTTGACTTAGAGGCGTTCAGCCACATCCCTCCACTGAGTGCCTCACACTAAGTGTCTGGACCTGTATGAGCGTGTACTTCTGTCAAACTCCCCGCCTGACCAAGTGTCAGGACCTATATAAGCATGTACTACTGTCACACTCCCTGCCTGACACTGTCTTCAGAGCGATAACGTCCGACGACGAGCGCCAGTTGCCGCTTAATTCCAGAAGTGAGGGGTTTGCAACCCGCTCTCTGCTTAATTGAATAAGTAAAGAAACAATAAAAGTAGTGGTATTTCAATAGCGCTTGTGCTCCCACCTATTCTACACCCTCCATGTGTCTTCAAAAAGTTGGACTAGAGTCAAGCTCAACAGGGTCTTCTTTCCCCGCTGATTCTACCAAGCCCATTCCCTTGGCTGTGGTTTCGCTAGATAGTAGATAGTAGCAGTGGGAATCTCGTTATTCCATTCATGCGCGTCACTAATTAGATGAGAGGCATTCCACACACCCCCCTCCACCAATAACAGTCTTTTGAAATGTCTCTCTGTCATAAGCCTCTGTAACTGTCACATGTAAATGATCTATCCCAGCATGAACACCTAAGTTGTAGTTGAAATGTCTCTCTGTAATAAGCCTCTGTAACTGTCACATGTAAATGATCTATCACAGTATGAATACATCTAGGTTGTAGTTTTGCTCTTCTCTGCTTTGCTTCTTTTATGTTTATAGCTGGCTCTGTGGTGAAGGGGTTACAGTCGCAATTCATAATCCTGCATACTGTGTCTGTGAAGGTACATGAATGCCTGAGCTGTTTGGCAGGGCACATGATGATAATGATCCGCAATGTAATTATGGTAACTCTTCCAAGGCCTGTAAAGTTACATCTGTTTGGGATACAAAGAGTTACAGTAACACTTTCCTGGATTAGAAAGTATTACAGTAAACTTTCCAGGGCTAGAAATTGTTACAATAACACTTTCCTGGGATAGAAAGAGTTACAGTAACACTTTCCCGAGTTAGAAAGAGTGACGGCAGGAAAGTGGAACGAAGGATCTCTATTTAATTACTGCTTTTATTATGAGTGTATGCAGAAATGTTATGTTTACAGAAATGTGTTTAACTATTATGGCATATAAGGTGGGGATAGCCAGGTATTGGTGATAATGACGCATGATTATAATGAAGACGCAATGTAATTATGGTAACTCTTCCAGGGCCTGTAAAATTACATCGGTTCAGGATAGAAAGAGTTACAGTAACACTTTCCTGGGTTAGAAACAATTACAGTAACACTTTCCTGGGTTCAAAAAGATTGACGGCGGGAGACTGGAATGAGGGATCTGTACTTCATTATTGCTAATCTTTCCAACAGAAAGGCTTCAATGCCAAAGCTACCATGTATTATCAAACAAGAGATACAAGACCTTACAGCTCACCTGTACAATCCGCTTACCTGTACAATCCGGGATACATTCTGCATCAGAACATTGGCCTCCATAGAAGGAGCTGGCATGTTCCCACCGTAGGGGTTCATCAATGCTAGGTTGTGTGCCCCCAGACCAGATGCATTCAGATGCTCCACCTGGCGACAAATAACAGAAATGTTACATTGTTATATACTTATTGCCTGGCATATTTCACTATATTTCTATATAATTCTTTCCTGGCATATTTCACTGCATGTTTATATAATTTTTGCTTGTCATATTTCACTGCATTTCTATGTAATTTTTTCCTGGCCTATTTCACTGCATTTTTTACGGATGCAGCAAAATATGCCAGACATTGTGTAATCTATTGTTTGTGTCTTCATTAATCAAATTGACTACAGGAAAACATTTTTCTGAATTTACTTTTCTGTATACTGTATCCTCTTCTACCCTGGGATACAAGGGTACTTACTTTATGATCTCATTTTGTCTTTCCTCTTCTATTCTGGTTTGTAAAGAGACCTTATAGTCTTGTATAGTCTTTCCTCATCTATCCTAAGATGTAGAGTAAACCTCTCCTGTTTAGTGCATCCTCTTCTACCCTGGGATATAAAGGCACTCTATGATCTCTTTTTGTCTTTCCTCTCCTATCCCAAAATATAGAGGTACCTTATGCTAATGTGCTGATATTTCTCACTTACCCTAGAATGCAGGGGCGTAATCAGTTAGAAGCTTCATAAGGGAAACAACTCATCCCCAATATGAAACATAAAATCAAAAGAATCAACATCACTGCACTCAGGAGAGGTCAGCATGGCTGAATGGATAAGAACGTGTATTCTTAAACATACTGTGTGCTGATGCCAAGGTAAGGGGTTAAACTCCTACACCTGACAGTTCAACTAAAACTTTCACGTCTCGTCCTTGACTTGGGGATGTAAATTATAAGTACCTCTAAAGTCGGAGTGGGTTCGATTGATGGCGAGGGACACTGGTAATTGAGAAAAACACACTGCACTCTGGACATTTCCACAGGTGCTCAGTAGCCAACGAAGAGTTCCCATGTGGATGGTACCCGCAGCAGCCTCACAGAACATCTGCCTGCATTTTCTTTTCAGGGATGAGCATCATCCAGACCCTCATCACCCCCCCCTCCCCAATGGTAAGTGACACCACACTAACAAACGGAAACAACAAAAGTCACAACATGGCCAGCAGGATTGTACTAACCTTCTCCAAGCAACAAAAGTCACAACATGGCCAGCAGGATTGTACTAACCTTCTCCAGGACCTTGTCAATCTTGTCAGACATTTTGGACAGCCCTATCCTGACTTCTGTATTCTGTTGTCTGGTTTCCGTCAGCAGAACTGGAGCAAGTGCATCTACCGATGATGATGACACAGTTTGTGAAACAGGTGGAGTTTGTGCCACTGGCACTGATTGCAGTTGAGAGTGCAAACACCAAAAGCCATCGAAGTTGCAAGCAAGCAAATGTGCATTAATGAGGTCACAGAAATGCATGCAGAATTTCCAAAAGAGAAAACAAAAGCCAGGCGTTAGTATGATAATAAAAATGCATGCAGGATTGCAACAACAAAACAGAAAATAGATAGGAATATGCATTCTTAAACATCCAGTGAGCTGATGCTGAGGTAATAGGTTCAACCCTTACATTGGACAGAGACTAAAAAGTTGACTTCTAATCCTTGACTTGGCGACATAAATTACAAGTACCTCTGAAGTCAGAGTGGGTTGGCCTGAGGGTGAGGGACACTGGTAACAGGGAAAGCTAATCCACATGCAAAATTCAATCCAGTGCTACAAGTAAGTAGTGTGTTTGGACTTGATTTCAAAGCAAGCGAACGCAAGATGGAGATCATCTGCTATATCCGGCACCCATCTTCTCTTTGGCCTTCCTCTTCCTGGGTATATACCCCTCCATTATTGTTCTCTCCAAACTTTCATGAAGTTTCAAGTGACCAAAATATTTCAATTCTCTTTGTTTTATCGTCTTTAGTAGCCAACTTTCTTCAATATTCAGATCTTATCGTATGGATGCATTTGTTCTTTTCTATATCTGAGATATTCTTAAAACCCGTGTATAACATATATATTTGAAGGTATTTGAATTCCAGTATAGGCCTGGAAAGTTTTCCAAGAACCATATGATATCATACGTCCACCGGATCTCTTCGGAAGTCAGATCAGAAACCTAGCCTTCTCGTATAAGGGCGAAAAACATGAGATCCCACATGCAAGTTGTGTGTGTTAAACATCCCACGACCTTGGGAAATCACAAAGAGTAGGCTATAAGGTCACTGACCTGGCAAAAATGTTAGGAAAAATAGCCTACCAACAGGGAGATAGAGCCTAATTCCTTGGATGCAATCTGTCTCATCATCAGTATCAAGTGCCCTGCCAGCTGGCGTAGGCATTCATGTCTCTCCACAGATCTCAGTCTTTGGTATTCTACTCTGCTGATGATATTCCTCCATCCCACCGTCTCAATCCATCCAGCATCATTTTAATTGGTCTGCCTCTGCCTCTCTTTCCCTCGATCTTTCCAGTTGACACAATGTTCTCCAATGCCTCTCTTCTCATCACATGACCAATCTGTCTAGAGGAAGAAAGCCTCACACAAATGCCTGTGGAAGTTGGATAACTAGGGGTGAGGCACTCTCCTCAAAAGTCGAAGAGCAGGTCCGCATGACCGAATGGATAAGAACGCATGTTCTTAAACATCCGGTGTGCTGATGCCAAGGTATGCGGTTCAACCCCTACACCGGATAGCTGGACTAAAATGTTGACCTGTCGTTCCTTGACTTGGGGACGTAAATTAGAAGTACCTCTGAAGTCGGAGTGGATTCGCCTCATGGCAAGGGACACTGTTAATAGGAAAATTGAATCCACACGTAAAATTCAGTCCATCACTACTATAAATAGTGTGTATGGACTACGCTTGAGTTCAAAGCGAGCGAGAGAAAAATAAAAAAACAACAACGAAAAAGAAACATGTCAGGTTGATACTTCCTCCTCTACTGCCTTTCATCTCTCAATGGAGCTTGGACCAACTCAAGCCAAGCCCTTTTCAGCTTGTTCACGATTGGTAGAATTTTTCAGTTGAAGTTTACTGCGGGATGAAGCAGCCAATTGCAGGCTGGCTTTTTTTTTTAGTCGTCTCTTCTGACATGCATGGTAAGTTACAGTGTTACTGTTTGTTGCTTTTAATATGGGCACCGGTAACTCTCAGAACTCAAATAAAGACATGCAAAGTAATGCATGAAGAGGTGTAAAGTAACACATGCAGACATGCAAAGTAATGCATGCAGAGGTGTAAAGTGATACATGAAGAGGTGTAAAGTGATACATGTAGAAGTGCAAAGTAATACATGTAGACATGCAAAGTAATACATGAAGACATACAAAGTAATACATGAAGACATGCAAATAGCAAAATAGTACATGCAGACATGCAAAGTAATATGTGCAGCCATGTAAAGTGAAACATGCAGAGGTGCTAAGTAATATATGTAGACATGCAAAGAAATACCCGCAGCCTTGTAAAGTGATACATGCAGAGATGAAAATAAATGAAGATGCATAAAGTGAGACAGATAGCAGACAAAGTAGGAAACTGATACATGCAAATGGTTATATGCTGATATGCAAAATAATTCATGGAGGCAGGTAAAGTAATACATATGGACATGTAAAGACATGGAGACATGTTACATGAGACACAGACAAGCAAAGTAAAAATATGGAACCAATCAAATAAAGGCAAAGAAAAAAAGTAAAACATGAAGACCAAAGTGAGACACGGAGACAGACAAAGTGAGACATGGAGATAAATAAAAGTGAGACATTTAGACAAATAAAAGTGAGACATGGAGACAAAGTGAGACATGGAAATAAATAAAAATGAGACATGGAGACAGACAAAGTAAGACATGGAGAGAGACAAAGTAAGACACAGAGACACACAAAGTAAGATAGTGACACACATGGAGACAAACAAAGTGAGACATGGAGAGATGGAGACAAAGTGAGGTGTGGAGACAGACAACATAAGACATGATGAGAGACAAAGTGAGGTGTGGAGACAACATAAGACATGATGAGAGACAAAGTGAGGTGTGGAGACAGACAACATAAGACATGATGAGAGACAAAGTGAGGTGTGGAGACAGACAACATAAGACATGATGAGAGACAAAGTGAGACATGGAGACAGACAAAGTAAGACATACAGAGAGACAAATTAAGACACAGAGGCACACAAAGTAAGATAGTGACACACAAGGAGACAAACAAAGTGAGACATGGAGACAAAGTGAGAGATGGAGACAAAGTGAGGTGTGGAGACAGACAACATAAGACATAATAAGAGACAAAGTAAGACATGGAGACAGAAATAGTAATACAAAGAGACACACAAAGTAAGACATGGAGACAGTGCATTGAATAGATTTGCAAACTGGCAAAGTCAGACATACAGCCACGTACAGGAAGAAACAGAGACAAGCAAAATAAAACATATAGACAACCCTGAATTATAAATATGTGCTACATATTACTGCATCCGTAACCCCTTCACAACAGAGCCGACTTGTTTACATTAGGCTATGTCATAATTAAAAAAATCTGGCTTACCAAGCAGCCACTATGAAAGTAATGTGCTAATAACAAGCAATGAGATATATATATAGGGGTGGTCACCAAAACAGTGATAGTGTCTGATTCTCAATCAACGAGAAAGGTGAAGACAGGCATGCTTTAGGCAGAGTGCCAGGCTTCAATTCAACAATCTAAAACAGAGAGCATCTGTTGGATTATTTTCCCCCAGGACATGCTGGTGTGGTGGGAAATGAGCAGGCGGACAGATTGGCTGGGTTTGCACTACTAGGTGGAGTACTGGTGCATGATAAGGCAGACGTGCTCGGGGACCTTTTGAATTGTGTGTATAGTGCAGAAGAAGAGTTAGATCATCACGGCTGAGAGAGAATGGTGCTGCAGGGAGTGACCAGATAACCTGGCCGACATTCTTCTTCTTCTTCTTCGTTCATCCGGAGTTTTTTTTTTTCCGGACGTGATTGCGTTGTGCCTGTTTACAGCAGAGCTGCGTTCTTGCGCCGTTAGGCCGACACATCCGACTTCTGCGGGCATTTGTTGACCAGGTTAACCTTCCCGGGGGGCCGACATTCAGGACTCCGAGGAAAGGCCAGACGGACACATAATCAGACTGCCACTGGTATCATTTTAATTGGAACTCTTTGCTGGCTGTTGCAGATGAGTACGGAGCACGTATGGGAATGTCCTGAGTGATGTGATGTCGGTTCTTGACTCAACTCAACAAAACGCAGTAACATCAGTAATACACTTTCTGTTCAGGGCAGATTATCATCATTGCACATTGGGAACTGGTGCAGCATATTTGCTAGCATGCTTGCCTACTGGCTCAGTGGTCATAATGTTCGAATCCCAATCAAAGCAGATTGTTTAAAAAAAAATAGACCGGGGCTCCCAGTCCACCCAGCCTAAAATGAGTACCATGAACCTTGTGTGATGTTGAATACAACATCACCCATCAAGTGCCGATTGTTCTATATTATTGAATACATCACCCATCAAGTGCCAATTGTTCTATGATATTGAATACAACATCACCCATTAAGTGCCGATTGTTCTATGAAAAAATGCGCTAGTACCATAATCATGTTGATTCACAACTGGTGATCAAGTGAGATGGCAAAATATGACCACCCACGCTTATCAGCATGGCACATGATGATGATGATGATGATGACCATAGTCCTGAAACATCTCAAGGTGTGTAAAAAGGTCCTCTACTGTTTTACTGTGGATATGTTCATTGATGGACTGATCTCCTGAATGAATCCATCAGCGTACAGCAACCAACTGAGCCAGCCTGGTATAAGATGAAGGATCTCAGCACATGTGCATCAACTCCACTGCATGGCTAACAATCCATGTCATTATGCTTTACGCCGCAAGGTACTAGAGGAACAAGATGAGATGGTGATGATGATGAGATGAGACAATCAATCAAGATGAAAGGAGCCTCTTCTAGAGTCTGGTTCGCTGGCTGACTTTCTTTCACCTGGTTAAAGCTCCAGAATTGGCACCTGGAATGCCAGAGCTATGTATAAATAGAAAAAGGTAGCATAGGTGATAGAAGAAAGTAAATATTATAAGATTAACATTTTGGGAGGAGAATTAGAGACAAGGATGAGTAATTTGGGGAGGACATGCAGTGAGCTGCAAAAGATGGCAAAAGATAGGGCAAACTGGCGTGAGTTTCTTGAGTGCTAATGCTCCAATAGAAGATATAGGGCAGAAGATGAAGAAAACAATGGAAACATACAAAATCAAGGTTTCAACTAATGTCCTTTTCAATAAGTAACACACAAAAAATGGGAATGTACAGTTATTTCATGACTGAAAATTATTTCCAATGCAAAAGAACATAACCCAATAGTGATGAAACAGGAGGCTGTGGACAAACATGACAACCAACACCAGACAGTATGGACTAAAAGTCCAAAGCAGGTCAGCATTGCCAAATGGATAAGAGAGCTCGTTCTTAAAAATCCTGTATGCTAATGTCGAGGTAGCGGGTTCAACCCCTACACTGGTCATTTGGACTAAAATGTTGATGTCTCATCCTTGACTTGGGGATGTAAATTACAAGTACCTCAGAAGTTAGAGTGGCTTCACCTGGGCTTGCAAGGGACACTGGTAACAGGGAAAGCTAATCAACAAGCAAAAGTCAGTTCTGTGCACTAGAAGAAGTAGCACTGTGTAGACTATGTTTGAGTTCAAAGCAAGAAAATTGTTTTAAAAAGTGCAAAGAAGAACAATGTGAGAACAGCTTTTGAAACACATACATTTAAGACTATCAATGCTGATAACAAAGATAAAAACCAAAACTAATATTAATCATAAATTACCTCCGAAGGCAGACGGATGCCCTGGCATACCAGCAGTGGCGGCAGATATGCCTTGACTTAGCAGCTGCAAACAAACAGAGAAACATTTTGTTTTAAAATCACATGACAACACAAAATATGTTTCTATCCAATTACATTTAGTTATGACAACACACTACGTTTTTCTCTAATCACATTTAGTGTACAGGAAATCACATGACAATACCAATTGTGTTTCTCTCCAATCACATTTAATATACAGGAAATCACATGACAAAATACAAACTATGTTTCTCTCTAAACACATTTAGTATGCAGTAAATCACATGACAACGCAAACTGTTTCTCTCTAATCACATTTAGTATACAGGAAATCACATGACAACACAAACTGTTTCTCTCCAATCACATTTAGTATACAGGAAATCACATGACAACACAAACTGTTTCTCTCTAATCACATTTAGTATGCAGTAAATCACATGACAACACAAACTGTTTCTCTCTAATCACATTCAGTGTGCAGTAAATCATATGACAACATAAACTATATTTCTTTCCAATCACATTTAGTATACAGGAAATCACATGACAACACAAACTGTGTTTCTCTCCAACCACATTTGACTGGCACCTTGCCGTCTTAACACATGATAGATTGTAAAATGGAGTTATACCTCTCCATAAAATAAAGTCTGGGCTTGAATTTAGAGACCATGTGTTGCTCTTGCAGCATGATCCCTCTCTCGGCCTGTCTAATTTGCTCCAGAGGAAAGGTAACACCAATACGTCTGGAACAAGACAAGCTGCAGAAGCTGCCGGATCAGCAAAGCAATACTCAAACTGTCTGCCTATCGGAGCTTCCATCCAAGTATACAGGAAATCACATGACAACAAAAACTATTTTTTTTTTTTTTTTTTTTTTTTTTTCCGCGTTTCCATCCTGTTTCAGGATATTGCGGTCAACACCAGCATCTTTCAGCTGTATGTTGATTCCTAGGCTAGATTACGCTCATCAGCACGCCACGACTTTCTGAGCGACCGGCTCCATACTCTCATAAGTCACTTTTGCGATTCGAACCACTGCTAATTCTCGTCGCGTCACGTGACGAGAGTATTCGGGGTTAGCGGAGAAAGCTGCTAACCCCTCGGCCACGAAGCCGGTAACAAAAACTATGTTTCTCTGTAATCACGTGATTATAAGTGTAGAAATTCCTCAAACACCAAGCAACTTCTCATAGATGTGTGGTAACACCATTCAACTATATAGAACTTTAACTGTAATACAGACACTTCACACGATCCAGTGCCACCCTTTGAGCACTGAAATATCAACTATCCCTCCCCAGGAATGGAGCAATTACCGCAATCAACTAAACAATGATCATCATTAGGGGGCTGTGTGGTCTCGAGGTATGGTGTCCGCCTCGAGTGCTGGAGGTCCCAGGTTCAGGCTCCGGTGAGGACAGGGATTTTTTTCACGTGGACTTCTAGTAATTTTCCCCTGGTCTCTGGGTAGTGAGATCGGACGCCCGTGTGTATTGTTGCGCACGTAAAAAATCCCTTGGCAGTTGGAAATCGAAAAAGAGTAGCCTATTTCGAGTTAAAAATCTACCCAAAGTATTTCAGGATCCTTGCCGGTGCTACGGAGTTCATGCACTGAGCTCAGTTTCTCCAGACTCAGATTTCTTCTTCTTCTTCTTCGTTCATCCGGAGTTTTTTTTCCGGACGTGATTGCGTTGTGCCTGTTTACAGCAGAGCTGCGTTCTTGCGCCGTTAGGCCGACACATCTGACTTCTGCGGGCATTTGTTGACCGGGTTAACCTTCCCGGGGGGTTTCTTAGGACGCTAGACTCTCACTGTTGTGGTGTTATCTCCCATCCCAGCTGGCCCATATAGAACAGCCAAAGGCATCCTGGTCGGCCCTCAAGGGAAGGCAGGGGCAGACCATGGGCATTCCCCGTCATCCAAGGAGGCTTCCATAATTGCAGAGCCAACACACAGCGCTCTGGTACTGGGCTCACCCAAAGAATCGTCACGTCCTGCACATGGCTGCTTAGCCTCACTTCCGTATATTGGGCCTTCCGTTCACCATAGGCTGTTCTTCCAGAAGCCAGAAGAATGCTGTTTGCAGATGACATCCACACAGTGAGCTTTCGATTCAGACTTTCCACGTAATGGATTTGCTATCCAAGCAATATTCCATTTTGTGCCACTAGGACACTTTTTCCACCTTTTATGAAGCCCACACAGTGAGCTTTCAATTCGGACTTTCCACGTAATGGATTTGCTATCCAAGCAATATTCCATTTCATGCCTCTGGGAGGCTTGTGTAACCGACATGCCTGTGGTATGAAGTGTGGCAATCTAAATACTTCTTCATGTACATTTAAATGTCAACCTGAATACAGTTAAAGTAAGCTGCAGTTGACTTGAGCTTGTTGATATCTCCATAGAGCTTGTCCTCGAATGAAGCAGGTGTGGGCCAAAATATCTTTCTCTGTTCTGAGACTCAGATTTGAGTTAGGAGGAGACTGGAGCACTTATGGGTTACACCCGTGTGCCGTGATGTTGATCCATTGACTAAACTAAACTAAATTAAACAATGATCATAAATGCAGTACAGAAATTCAAAACAATGTTTTCCTGTGGTGAATTTGAATAACGAAGACACGAACAATAGATTGCACGATTTATTGCCTGACATATTTTGCTGCATCTCGTCAGGCACATACTGCAGAATTCACACAACATAAAGTACATTAACTAGATAAATCCTGTGTGAATTCTGCAGTATGTGCCTGACGAGATGCAGCAAAATATGCCAGGCAATAAATCATGCAATCTATTTGTGTCTTCATTATTCAAATAAATGTAGTAATTCCCCATATACCAAGCAACTTCCCATAGATTGGTAATCCCATTTAACCACACATACCTTTAACTGCAATACAGAAATTTCACATTATCTATTCCCACCCATTGGGAGCTGGAAAATCAACTACCCCTCCTTACATCTCTTGATGGCAAAAGTGGAAGATGACGACGATAATGACAGACACTTCACTTTGCTCAAGTAGTTTACCGGACAAACACATAATGTGCGATAGTGTGTGCATGGCAAATTACAAATGGGAGTCACAATCCCATTTCAACCTCTTTCGGCCACGCACTCCAATCACTCATCCTTCCTGTGGTCACACTTTCTCATGGAACTTCGCACTCACTCCTCCCCAGCACAATCACGCACTCATGAATCTGTATACTGAACCTGGGTTAGGATTTCATGTCCAAGGCTTCTCAAGTTATTTTACCCCGGCCCTTATTTAGACAAGTCATGACATACACACTGACAACCGTCATATCGTATTCTGCTGAAACTTGCCTGCTGTTGTTGCTGTATTAGTTGCTGCTGTTGTTGCTGTTGCTGCTGCTGTAATAAGACTGCTTGCTGCTGCTGTAAGAAAGTATTGGGGTTCTGGTAGACAGCCAGCTGTTGAGCACCTTGTAGATCTGTATAAAATAAACAAGGCTAACCATTTACCGCGAGGAAACAAACAGTAAAATATACACAGAGACAACAGAGTTGAGTCAAGAACTAACATCACATCACTTAGGATATTGTCAAATGTGCTCCGTCATCTTCAACAACCAGTGAAGAGTCCCAATACTAATAACACCAGTAGCAGTCTGATTATGTGTCCGTCTAGCCTTTTCTCAGAATCCTAAATGTCAGCGGATCCTCTGGTCACTCCCTGCAGCACCATTCTTTCCAGACCGTGATGATCTATCTGTTCTTCTGCACTATACACATGATTCCAAATGGCCCCTACCATATCTGTCTTATCATGCACAAATACCCCATCCAGCAGTGCAGACCCAACCAGTCTGTCCGTCTGCTCGTTTCCTACCACACCAGCATGTCTTGGGGAAAACAAATCCATCAGATGCTCTCAGAAAAACTGTTTAAAATACATAAAGTAACAATAAAGGAGCTGTATACACACCTCAAGGCATATTTGACATGTGGTTTTATCCCCCTTACATTTACAGACCACCAGGCGCTTGATGAGCGGTGTGGTCAATATCAAACCGGCCTCCTTAAATTTGCCAGACATTTCCTGGTACACAACAACAGAAATGAGGTTCCTGAGAAGAATACTCAACGATCAAGAAGAGATAAGATCAGAAATGAAGAAATCAGGACTAAAGTGGGGGTTATAGCAGCACTAGATTTTATTAGAAAGCAGCAGGTCAAATGGTTTGGCCATGCAAGTAGGTTACCAGTCAACAGCATACCACAACAAGCAATGATGTACAGACCAGATGGAAACAGAGGAAGAGGCCAACCACGTAAACGTTGGATGGAGGGAATAACAGAGTCCATGGGAGTATCGATATATGAAGTCCATAATCGGGCATTCTCACAATGTTTATACTTCACCTCGACACCACAAGGTACAAGAGGAACATGATGAGATGAGATGAGATTTCCTGGTACTCTGCCAGCAGGTTCTAAGCAGACATCGCTCTCATCACAGGCCATTGACCATATTCTTGATCCATTGCCAGTTGCCCTGCCTCATGTTCTTTCATGCCCCATCTTTCCACTGGTTGATACCTATTCTTGCAGGAACCATGCCTTCCTTCACTGTGCTTTCCAAACCACAATGACAGTTAGTATTACCAAAGCCCAGTGAAGGTTTACCCAGTCAACAAATGCCTGAAGAAGTCAGATGTGTTGGCAAAAAGGTGCAAATATCACAGCTCTGCTGTAAACGAGCACAACACAATTATGTCCAAAACAATATTCCGGACAACCGCAAAAGAAGAAGAAGTATGGCCAAAGCATTTCACTTTCAAAGACATGATGCTATGTATGGGCAAGTTTACTTTAATATTCAGATTTGGTAGAGTGTCTGTATTTCACTTCTTCTTGGTCCATGGTAGTTTAAGAATTTTTCTATAACATTTAAGCTCAAAAGTCCCAATTGTCTTCTTAAGTGACTTTGAAAGGGTGCATGTCTCACATTCGGATGTTGTCACAAGAAAGATGCCTGGTCTCACAAATTTTAGTTTAACTTGTTTATTGGTGTTGTGACATAGCATCTTAATGCTGTCTAACCTCTACATTGTTAAAGCCAGTCTATTTCTGACTTCTACTGAGCAGTTCCAATTGCACTGTGGCGAAATGGGTTACGAACGCAATTTGCAATTCCGCATACTGCGCTCAAAACACAGTTGCTGAAGATTTAGAAGCAGACCACCTTACGCTGGTTTTCATACAACGGTATGAGTGCCGATCGTTCAGAAAGCAACGGCAAAGTACTGAATGTAAACTTGCCAAGAAATCACAAACAGCGAAAAAAATTATGGGGTTGAATGTGACGTAAAGTTAAGCATATGCAACTAACATTTTTAATTTTTAATGCTATTCAGTATAGAGCAAGATATTTAAAGTTTTGAAGTTTTCATTTTCTTGATTGTTGATTACAATTTGTGGTTGTCTGTGGACATTATTATTTTTAAGTTCAGAGGAAGATTTTATTTTTCACTGTGTCTTTCGACAGACAGGATCAGTTGTAAGTGATGGACTGGCAAAACAAACAGAAGCAATGAAGGCTTCACTGCAGGCAGTTCTCACAAAGGCCCTGTCCAGAACACATTCCACTGACATGACACTTAAAGACAAAAGATTGAAAGTGAATAATAGAAAGAAGGAGAATGTCAAAAGGTCTGCATAAACACCAACAGAGAAATTGTAGTCCTAACGTGACACTAAAAGTCATAACGTTGAAAGTGAAAAGCAGAAAGAAGGGGAATATGAAAAGTTTTGTACAAATACCAACAGAGAAACTGTTTTCTTTTAGCATGACACTAAAAGAAATAAGGTTGAAAGTGAAAAGTATAAAGGAAAATGTGAAAAGGTCTGTATAAACACCAGCAGAGAAACTGGTTTCCTAATATGACAGTAAAACAGATAAGATTGACAGTGACAAGTAGAAAGAAGGAGCATATGAATAGGTCTGTATAAACACCAGCAGAGAAACTGTTGTCCTAACAAGACACTAAAAGACATAAGATTGAAAGTAGAAAGGTGGAGAATGTGAAAAGGTCCTGTATAAACACCAACAGTATCTTACTTTGAAGAAATGCAGGCTGCTGCTGCTGCTGCTGTTGTTGCTGCTGCAGCTGTTGTTGCTGCTGCAGCATATCATTTGAAGATATAACCATCGGCTGTCCGTTAACCATGGCAAAACTGGGATTTGTCAACATCTGCGGCTGTGATTGAGAGAAACCTACAGGAGAGTTGATGCCGACTCCAGATGATGACCTGGGTTTGGTTGGTAGGGGTGGCTTCGAGGAAGCAGGGTGTGCTTGCTGTAGCTGATGCTGCTGTGGAATGTTTCACATATAACACTCACTCTCGGTATACAGTTAGTCACATGAGGTGGTAATAAATTCAGTTATCAAATTACCAAGTTGTAGACCAAATGGAACTAGAAGAAGAGACTGACCATGTCAATGATGGACAGAGGGAATAACAGAGTCCATGGGAATCTCGATATCATTCATTAACCCTTTGAAAATAAAGACTTTCGTTCGTTCATTCGTTCGTTCATTCATTCATTCAGTAGCATGTCCTTTGCAGAACCTCGCTGCCATAACAACCTTCCAGAAAACTTCTGTCACATGCAAGATGTCCCGCATCCGATACACCCATCTAGAGATCATCCGCCACATCCCGTACCCATCTTCTCTTTGGCCTTCCTCTTCCCAAGCATATATCCCTCCATGATTGTTCTCTCCAATCTTTCAAGGTGTTTCAATCACCAAAATATTTAAATTTTCTTTGTTTTATCGTCTTTAGTAGCCAACCTTCTTCAACATTCAGCTCTTGTATGGATTCATTTGTTCTTTTCTTTATCCAAGATATTCTTAGAACCCGTCTGAAACATTTATATTCAAAGGCATTTATGCGTTGTTCAGCTTGTTTAGTAAGTGTCTAGGTCTCACAGACGTATGTTACAATGGAAAATATGCATGCTCTTAAAATTCTAACTTGTGTAGGTCTATCTGTTTATTTATTGTTTTTTTGCATATCTATTTACAGGACATTGCATTCAACACCAGCATTTTTCATCTGCTGTTGATGTCTTGGCATGTTTTACATTCAGTAGTTTGCCATTGCTTTCTGAATGACTGACTCACATACCTTTCCGTGAGAAACCAAAGCAACGCGATCCGCTGCCGAATCTCACGCAACTGTGTTTCGAACGTGGGTATATGGGATTATGAACAGTGTCCTTAACCCCTTCGCCAGGGAGATCGGCATTATTATATGTCTATTACCTATCATAAATTATCTACTGTCTATTATCTCTCATCTTTTATCTATTGTCTATCATCTATTATTTTTTTTTTGTCTATTATCTATTGCTTATTATCCATTGACTATTATCTATTACGTATTGTCTATTCTCTATTGTCTTTTATAGATTGTCCTTTATCTATGGCTTATTATCTATTATTGATTATCTATTACTTATTGTCTATTATCTACTGCAGATTATTTATTGTCTATTATCTACTGCAGATTATTTATTGACTATTATCTATTATGTATTGCCTACAATCTATTATCTATTGCCCATTATATATTGTCTATTATCTAGTTCCAGGTTGATCATGTCTTTTTCCCTAATCCACATCTACCATTATGCACAGACATGAAGTCAAGGGGAGACAAAGCTTGTATTCCAAGACCTGATGTGTTGCCTGAGTTGTGTCATATCCACGTTTGCTTAGCGCACCCTTGTATCCATAATTTTCTTTGCCTTCTGGCTCTGAACTCGGATCTTCTTTGGTTGTAAGCTCGTTACAGTGACTGTCCAGTTTCTATTCTCTTAAGATATTCAAACCACTTTATTTATTTATGAATTCAATACGTGATGTTATCTTTATCATACTACTGGTGTCATTTCCCTTCTGGACACCTCAGTGCCAGAATTCTCATAAGCAAACCAGTTCTTGTCTAAACTGACTGATTAATTAATTAATCAATCAATCAAAACAGTTCTTGAGAAAACTGAACGATCAATCAATCAATTAAGACACTTTTTCTCCACAACAAATAAACAGTTCTTGTCTAAACTGACTGATTAATTAATCAATCAATCAATCAAAATAGTTCTTGAGTAAACTGAATGATCAATCAATCAATTAAGACACTTTTTCTCCACAATGAATAAACAATTCTTATCTAAACTGACTGATTAATTAATCAATCAATCAAAATAGTTCTTGAGTAAACTGAATGATTAATCAATCAATTAAGACACTTTTTCTCCACAATGAATAAACAGATCTTGTCTAAACTGACCGATTAATTAATCAATCAATCAAAATAGTTCTTGAGTAAACTGAATGATTAATCAATCAATTAAGACACTTTTTCTCCACAATGAATAAACAGTTTTTGTGTAAACCTAATTGTGAATCAATCATCAAACCAGTTCTTGTGGACAATGAATGATCAATCAAGCAATTAAAACAGTTTTTGTCAAAAGTGAAAAATTAATCATACAATCAATCAAGTTTGTTAAAAATATAAATCAATTAAAGTAAGCTAGGACGTGTCTAAACTGATAAATCAATCATTTAATCAAGCTAAGACTTGTCTAAACAAAAAAAAATCAATAATTCAATCAATCTAGTACTTGTCTAAACTGATCAATCAATCAATCAAGCTAGGACTTGTCTAAATTGATCAATCAATCATTCAATCAAGCTAAGACTTTTTTAAACTGACCTATCAATCATTAAATCAATTTAATACTTGTCTAAACTGATCAATCAATCAATAAATCAAGTTAGTTCTTGTCTAAACTTATTTAAAATCTTATAATCAACCAAAGAAAACATCAAAGAGGGTTCTACCAGTTCCTCGTCGCTGTCTTCAGGTTGTGCTGGTACAGCTCCCTGAAAGGGCAACATCGGCTGTCCCATCCTGGCCATGCGGGAGATGAGCTTGGCTTTGCCACTGTCTGGAGACTGAAAGAAGAAATAGTTGACAAAATATGTGAAGCAACAGTATATTTTTCTTCTTCTTCTGAATGTTTTTTTCTGTGTGAATATAACATGCACAGTAGATAACTGATGTATGAACAATGAGTGGTTAGAATGGCTGAATGTAAGATGGGGGTCTGCGAGCCCAATTTGTGACCCTGTGAAGATAAAATTTGTTTGTTTATTCTTCACGAGCCTGGTCTGTAACAGATAATTTACAATCATGACTTTTCTGTCATTTGATATTTTGTTGAAGTTGATGTTGCTTACATTATTATTTGTAACCCAGCTTAAGCTTTCCCCATTTATCTTTCTCTGTCTTTCTCTGCTTCTCTTGCCAACATAAGGCTAATTTCTATTTCCTACACCTTCAGCATTCTATCAGATCTGAACATAAAAGAAATCTGGTACATAAACAGTACCACGTCTGGGAAACTGAAATACTTTGGCCATATTAAACATTACAGTGGTTTCTTCTTCTTCTGCGTTCATCCAGAGTTTTTTTTTTTCGGATGTGATTGCGTTGTGCCTGTTTACAGCAGAGCTGCGTTCTTGTGCCGTTAGGCCGACACATCTGACTTATGCGGGCATTTGTTGACCGGGTTAACCTTCCCGGGTTACAGTGGTTTGGAGAGTACAGCGATGGAAGGCGTGGTTACTAGAAGACGAGGCAGGGGAAGACCAGCACAAAGATGGACACAGGACATTGATTATTACGAGGGTAAGTTAATAAGTAAGTCACAAATGGCTGTAGAAAAATAACTAAATATGATAACAACTTGAAACCAGTTTATTTTTATACATACATTGTCCCTTTATTTCTCAACATAATTTCCACCAACATTGTTGCACTAATCCCATCGTTTTATCAGTCTTCCCAAATCTGCTGCATAGAAAAGCATGCTCTGTTTTTATTTACCTGCCATCCCACAGCACAGTGTTACTTACTTATTGACTCGCCCTCGTAACTTTTTCCACCCAGCTATGCACCGCTTTACAGGACAAACATTTGTCAGCATAAACATTGACAATCCACCTTGGTGGGAGACATTTAGCGAATGACACCGAAGTTGACTGTGAAGTGAAAACATGGTTTAGAAAACAGAGCACGCAGTTCTATGCAGCCGGTTTGGGAGGACTGATAAAACGATGGGATACGTGCATCAATGTTGGTGGAAATTATGCTGAGAAATAAAGGGACAATGTATGTATAAAAATAAACTGGTTTCAAGTTGTTATCATATTTAGTTATTTTTCTACAGCCATTTGTGACTTACTTATTGACTTCCCCTCGTATCTTTGTTTCCTGTGGAACAGAAGCTCTGCATCAGTTGTTCCCCGTGATCTGGAGTTTTTGTCTTCATTGTCATAACCATACTTGTTTTGTGCATCCCCTAAGATTGTCTATCCGTTGTTTTCTTTGTCTTCATCTGTCTGTATAGTTAGTTAGTTGCATTTTCTTTACAGGACATTGCAGTCAACCCCAGCATTTTTTGGCTGTAAGTGATTTCTTGGCAAGTTTACGTTCGACCGACACTCATATCATTGTATAGAAACTTATGTAAGACAGTCCGCTTCCAAATCGCCCGCAGCTGTGTTTCGAACACGGTATGCGGGATTATGAATTGCATTTGTAACCCCTTTTCCATAGAGCTGGCCCATCACTGTCCAAGCCTATTGGTAGACCACATGATGATGATGACTCAAAGAAATAACATTCTGATAACACTTCTCAATTTTTAGTGATTCATTCTTTGCTAATTTTCAATAACTTCTAACCAAATCTATACCACTGAATGACTGTTTGTGCACATACTTGGGAAATGTGTTCGTTTATTGATCTTGTGCGACCTTTAACCCCTGGATCATCAAACTCATCTTGATCTGACACTGAGGTCAGCGATGGCAAGGGAGCTGGTGAGGCATTGGGAGAATCTCCTTTCTGCAGCTTGACCTAGATGTCAATGTTCAAAACTCAGTATAAACTTAATAATAATTCATTACAGTATTCAATATAAATACAGTCACAAAACAACAATAAAATGCTTAAAAAGCAAGAAGATCATTTTCATTGCACTCGGTTTATCCCATATGGCTCAGCCTCTTTCTGCAGGGCAGCCTGCCGAACGCGTCACACAAAGCACAAACTCCATAGCTCCGACAACAACCACTAGGAGTTTCCAAGAAAATTACACTTGTGAACCAAAAGATGTGGCCCAAAATCGAACCCACAAACTTCAGATATGAGGCAGGCAGCGTAACCACTTCGCCACAGAGACTTCCATACAGTGTTACTGTAACTCTTTCTATCCCTGGAAAGTTTACTGTAACACTTTCTAATCTAACTTAAAATATAAACAAAGTAACAAAGCTAAAGCATACAGCCACACATAAAACAATCACACATATACAGTCACACCTAAAACAAACACACACACACACAAACACATACAGCCACAGATAAAACAGTCATACAAACACAAGCACACACAGTCACATATAAAACAATCACACACATGCAAACAGTCATACAAACACAAACATATACACAGCCACACAAACATATACACAGTCACACATACGGTCACAAAAACACAAACACAAACACATGCACAGTCAAACATACAAACAGTCATACAAACACAAACATATACACAGTTACACATACCAACACAAACACATACACAGTCCCATATACAAACACACATACAAACACATCACAAACAATTCAAGGACCCGTGCTAACACCACCAGGCACACCGGGTACATGTCAGTAGTCCCACATGTCTAGACCAATCAGCACGCAGTCGGGGGAATGTGATCAATTCCACGCCGACCTTCTTTACTTCACATGAACTTTCCTGGTACCGGGTTGGCCTGAGAGCCTAGGAAAACAAAATAATTCTTGCCTCTAGGGAGATTCAAACACTCGACCACCAGGCAAGAATACCAGCCACTGCATTACTGCAGCTCTCTAAATCATCATCATCACATGCCCTGCCAAATGGTGTAGGTATTTATGTATCTCCACAGATCTGTCTCTGATGTTCTGAATCAATTCTACTGATATTCCTCCATGGCTACCATCTTTAGCTATCCACCACATACACATAGGCACACATACAAATGTCACAATATGGAAGGGGCTGAGTATCAGACACTTAAACTTAAACTTAAAACAGGCTATACAGACCTACATCTGATCAATTACTACTGTCCAAGTGACCGTCCACAGGCACTGGACACACTACCATTAACAGAAAAAATGATTGTGTGTGGCGATTTCAACAGCCACTAGCAGAGTTGGGGTTATGATCACATGGACCAGAGAGGAGAGAGACTGGAAGACTGGCAGGATGAGAATAGATTCATCTTGGTTAACAAGCCGTCCGACCCACATACTTTCTACTCGAGATCATGGCACTCTACAACTACACCTGACCTGGCTTTTCATTCACCAGACCTGGAGTGGAACATTACATGAATTGTTGGGAAACAACTAGGTGGCAGTGACCATCGACCAGTCTTTCTAACTGTAGAAAATGAGCTTGTAAGTGAAAGCAGCACCCTCTCGAGGTGGAACTACAAGAAAGCAGACTGGGCAGTGTACAAGCATCGCACCAGCATACTGGTTAGAAACCTCAACACTGAGAAAGACATAAATAAAGTAGTTGAAGAGTTTGGGAAATGCATACTACAGGCAGCGTGAGAAACAGTACCAAGAGGAGCCCGTAAACAATATAAACCCTACTGGAGTAGTGAACTGGAACAGTTGCATAATGATGTGGAAGTATGTAGAAAGCAAGCAGAGGCCACACCCAGCCAAGAGCACCACAATAAATTCCAGCATGCAAAAGCCAAATTTCAAAGGGCCAAGCTGCAGGCTAGACGGAAAAGCTGGCAGGAGAAAACGGAGTCTCTGAACTTTGAAAGAGACACAAGGAAATTGTGGAAGCTAATAAAACAACTTAACGATGAGGGCACAGGGAGAAACTCAAAAATTGCACTGCATAAAGATGGAAACATCTTAACAAGAAAGCAAGCAGCTGACCATTTTGCGGACTCATTCGCACAAGATAACAATATCAAAATCAGTCCAGAGAAACAACAAGAGATTCAAGAGAAACGGCAACATACAGGACAGAAGGAAATAGTACATGAGGTTCTGGAGGCACCCATCGCAATCAGCGAACTAGAGCTAGCCATATCAAAACTGAAAATGAGAAAGTCACCAGGAGCTGATGGTATCTCCAATGAAATGATCAGGAACCTAGGAACAGAGACCAAAGCAAAGCTGTTGCAGATCTTCAATAACAGTTGGACCTTAGGCAGTGTTCCACAAGCCTGGAGAGAAGCAATCATGATACCCCTCCTAAAATCAGGGAAAGATAGTTCCATTGCCTCTAGCTACAGACCAATTAGCCTCACCAGCTGTCTCTGCAAAACACTGGAGCGCATC
This sequence comes from Cepaea nemoralis, assembly GCA_014155875.1. Lineage (NCBI taxonomy): Eukaryota > Metazoa > Mollusca > Gastropoda > Stylommatophora > Helicidae > Cepaea > Cepaea nemoralis. Next base: position 211,189 of record JACEFZ010013769.1, read on the forward strand.
ATCAATCACAGACTGCAGTGGTACATTGAAAGTAAAAACATCCTTGTGCCACAGCAGGCTGGCTTTAGGCAGTGCTACTCTACGGAAGATCAGACAACCTACCTCTCTCAAGAAATTGAGGATGCATTCCAAGAGAAGAAGCTGGTTCTTGCGGCATGGATAGATTTGAAGAAAGCCTTTGACAAAGTCTGGAAAGAAGGTCTGATGAATAAACTGAGAAACTGCAAAGTCAATGGAAGAATGTACAAATGGGTGAAAGCATACTTGCACAACAGAAGAGCCTGAGTACAGATAGACGGACTAAAGAGCAAGAAAGTACTACTGCGTCACGGAATTCCCCAGGGCGGAGTATTGTCCCCCACACTTTTTCTAATCTTCATCAATGATCTCGTTGCTAATCTACCGCATTGAATTAAAGCCGCAATGTATGCCGATGACCTGGTTCTATGGAGCACAAATGAACATGCATCAGTGGCCACCAGATTACTACAAAGAGCTGTAGATAAATTTGTTGCATGGGCAAATAGATGGTGTGTCAGCATAAACACTGACAAGTGCAGCACCACCCTATTTACCCTCTCTCCAAAACAAAAGGCAGGGACAATCCAGATAAATGGAACACCCCTACGAGAAGATAAAGAACCAACATACCTTGGAGTAACATTTGATGGCAGGCTGACATGGAGAAAGCACATCAACAAAGCAGTAGCAAAAGCCAGAAGGAAAATAGCCATCCTGAGAAAGCTAAGTGGAACCACATGGGGAGCCAGTGAGAAAATACTTAGCAAAGTTTATCAACAGAGCATACGACCACACCTGGAATACGGGTCAACTGCATGGTGTTCGGCAGCAAAAACCACACTACAAGAGCTGGACAAAGTGCAAAATCAAGCACTTAGAGTCACCACAGGAGGGATGAGATCAACCCCTATACTATAGTGGGAATGGAGAAGATGGGTAGGACACAAGCACTGAGTGAGCGCAGAGATACGAAAACGCTAATACAAGCAGAAAAGTTCCTCAGCTTGCCAGGCCACCCTATGAAGAACAGATTTGAAAACCTAGCTATGGGGCGGTTGAAAAGAAGTAGTTTTATCCACCAGGCCAAACGACTCTGCAGAGAAACTACCGATCTGCCCACAGTTGGTATCCCCTTAACAACTATTCCAGAGCGAACTCCATGGAAAGATGAGCATAGACTATCATTACAAATCCAGACAAAAGTGAGAGGAATATTTGACAAGGAAGATCAGAACAGTGTGCAGCGCAGAACAGCCACTCTCAGCTTCCTTGATGAAGAATACTCACAGGACCTCTGGATCCGAGTCTACACAGATGGGTCAGCACAAAATGCTGTTCGAAATGGAGGAGCGGGAGTGTACATAGAATACCCAAATAATACCAGGGACACAGCTAGAGTACCGACAGGAAAGTACTGCCATTACTACGATGCTGAAATTGAGGCAATCAAGATAGCAACAGAGAAATTACTAAATACCAGCAATGGTACACAACCTGTGGTGCTATTGACAGATGCAAAATCAGTACTCGAGGCGCTCCTGTCTGGGAAATTGCCAGTACTAAGGACACTACTTTCTGAACTTAGCAGTCAGCATAAGGTCACCATACAGTGGATACCATCCATTTAATTTCTAGTTCCAGAGCGAACTCCATGGAAAGATGAGCATAGACTATCATTACAAATCCAGACAAAAGTGAGAGGAATATTTGACAAGGAAGATCAGAACAGTGTGCAGGGCAGAACAGCCACTCTCAGCTTCCTTGATGAAGAATACTCACAGGACCTCTGGATCCGAGTCTACACAGATGGGTCAGCACAAAATGCTGTTCGAAATGGAGGAGCGGGAGTGTACATAGAATACCCAAATAATACCAGGGACACAGCTAGAGTACCGACAGGAAAGTACTGCCATAACTACGATGCTGAAATTGAGGCAATCAAGATAGCAACAGAGAAATTACTAAATACCAGCAATGGTACACAACCTGTGGTGCTATTGGCAGATGCAAAATCAGTACTCGAGGCGCTCCTGTCTGGGAAATTGCCAGTACTAAGGACACTACTTTCTGAACTTAGCAGTCAGCATAAGGTCACCATACAGTGGATACCATCCCACTGTGGAGTACCCGGGGATGACAGAGCTGATCAATTGGCTAAGGAAGGAGCCAAAGAAGAACAGCCTGATGTGCCTGTAACATACCACCAAAAGAAAAGAATGATCAAATCAGTCAGAAAGCCACCAAAACGTGCTCAAGATGACTACCACATTATGGATAGACCAGAACAAGTCATTATTCTGCGCCTCAGAACAGGGCACAATAGATTACGCAACCACATGTATACGAAATTCAAGATTGGTGAAACGGCCATGTGTACATGTGGATTGGCGTCGCAGACAGCAGAGCACATACTCCAAGACTGCCCAAAATATAACATATCTAGGCAAACCTTCTGGCCTAGAGAGACGACAGTGGAAGATAAACTCTATGGACCTCTGTGTGAACTGAAAAAGACAGTTCAATTCATACAAGAGACAGCACTGCAGTTATAGACATATTTCAAGCGAACGAAAGAAGAAGAAGAAATGTCACAATTACACCCCGTCACTCACTCATACATACAGTCTTACCCTCATAACTTGAACTTCAAATACCAATGTAGAGTTTGGAGGGATCCTCTCACTGACCCCTTGCGAGCCGTATGCCAACGAGGGAGGGATGATCAACAGTCGCTTGCCTCCTTTCTTCATCCCTATCATGCCCTGATCCCAACCCTGGACAAAACAAATGGTACAGCTGATTTATTCCCTTCATTTATAGTCTGTCCTCTTCTACATAAGGATGTACTGGTATGTCAGTCTTGCTTAATCTCTCCTCCACTACATTTGGAATCTTGGAATACTACAATCTTGTTAAGACTTTTCTCTTGTATTCTAAATTGCAATGATACCTTCATGTCTTGTTAAGTAATTCCACTTTTATTTTAGTTTGTAGAAATAGTTGCCCGTCATCTACACTACAATGTGGATGTATCTTACAGTCTCGTTTAGTCTTTCCTCTTTAATTCTAGTTTGCAGAGGTGCGTTACAGTCTTGTTTAGTCTTTCCTCTTTAATTCTAGTTTGCAGAGGTGTGTTAGTCTCATTTAGTCTTTCCTCTTTAATTCTAGTTTGCAGAGGTGTGTTAGTCTCATTTAGTCTTTCCTCTTTAATTCTAGTTTGCAGAGGTGCGTTACAGTCTTGTTTAGTCTTTCCTCTTTAATTCTAGTTTGCAGAGGTGTGTTAGTCTCATTTAGTCTTTCCTCTTTAATTCTAGTTTGCAGAGGTGTGTTAGTCTTGTTTAGTCTTTCCACGTTAATTCTAGTTTCCAGAGGTGCGTTACAGTCTCGTTTAGTCTTTCCTCTTTAATTCTAGTTTGCAGAGGTGCGTTACAGTCTCGTTTAGTTTTTCCTCTTTAATTCTAATTTGCAGAGGTGTGTTCTCATTTAGTCTTTCCTCTTTAATTATAGTTTGCAGAGGTGTGTTAGTCTCATTTAGTCTTTCCTCTTTAATTCTAGTTTCCAGAGGTGCGTTACAGTCTCATTTAGTCTTTCCTCTTTAATTCTAGTTTGCAGAGGTGTGTTAGTGTCGTTTAGTCTTTCCTCTTTAATTCTAGTTTGCAGAGGGGCGTTACAGTCTCGTTTAATTCTAGTTTGCAGAGGGGCGTTACAGTCTCGTTTAATTCTAGTTTGCAGAGGTGTGTTGCAGTCTCGTTTAGTCTTTCCCCTTTAATTCTAGTTTGCAGAGGTGTGTTCTTGTTTAGTCTTTCCCCTTTAATTCTAGTTTGCAGAGGTGTGTTCTTGTTTAGTCTTTCCTCTTTAATTCTAGTTTGCAGAGGTGTGTTGCAGTCTCGTTTAGTCTTTCCCCTTTAATTCTAGTTTGCAGAGGTGTGTTCTTGTTTAGTCTTTCCTCTTTAATTCTAGTTTGCAGAGGTGTGTTACAGTCTCGTTTAGTCTTCCCTCTTTAATTCTAGTTTGCAGAGGTGTTAGTCTCGTTTAGTCTTTCCTCTTTAATTCTAGTTTGCAGAGGTGTGTTACAGTCTCGTTTAGTATTTCCTCTTTAATTCTAGCTTGCAGAGGTGTGTTACAGTCTCGTTTAGTATTTCCTCTTTAATTCTAGCTTGCAGAGGTGTGTTACAGTCTCGTTTAGTATTTCCTCTTTAATTCTAGTTTGCAGAGGTGTGTTACAGTCTCGTTTAGTATTTCCTCTTTAATTCTAGCTTGCAGAGGTGTGTTACAGTCTCGTTTAGTATTTCCTCTTTAATTCTAGCTTGCAGAGGTGTGTTACAGTCTTGTTTAGTCTTTCCTCTTTAATTCTAGCTTGCAGAGGTGTGTTACAGTCTTGTTTAGTCTTTCCTCTTTAATTCTAGCTTGCAGAGGTGTGTTACAGTCTTGTTTAGTCTTTCCTCTTTAATTCTAGCTTGCAGAGGTGTGTTACAGTCTTGTTTAGTCTTTCCTCTTTAATTCTAGCTTGCAGAGGTGTGTTACAGTCTCGTTTAGTATTTCCTCTTTAATTCTAGTTTGCAGAGGTGTGTTACAGTCTCGTTTAGTCTTTCCTCTTTAATTCTAGTTTGCAGAGGTGTGTTACAGTCTCGTTTAGTATTTCCTCTTTAATTCTAGTTTGCAGAGGTGTGTTACAGTCTTGTTTAGTCTTTCCTCTTTAATGCAGTGGTACATTACAGTCTTGGAAGGAGGAAGGGGATAAGAATGGACCACAGAAGGTAGGGATTAAGAAAGATAGGAAGAATTGGGGCGAGTGGACGATGGAGATGGAAGAATGAGAATAAGGAAGGAATCAAAGGATGAAGGGAATAAAAAAGGTAAGAGGAATTGAAGGGAATGAAGGAAGGAGAAGGAATGAGGGAATAAGGAAGGAATATAGGGATGAAGGGGATAAGGAAGGAAGACTTGGAGGAGGGGGCAAGGAAGGAGGAAGACAGGAAAGGGATAAGGAAGAAAGATAGGAAGGAATGAATGAAGAGGGAAGGGAATAAGGAAAAGAGAAGAAAAATTTGAGGGAGAGAGAGAGAGAGAGAGAGAGAGAGAGAGAGAGAGAGAGAGAGAGAGAGAGAGAGAGAGAGAGAGAGATGGACGGACAGAGAGACGGACGGACAGAGAGACAGACAGAGAGACAGACAGGCAGACAGACAGAAGGAAGGAAGAAGGCAAAATAGAGACAAAAGGAAGGAAGTAAAGGAAGAAGTGAAAGAAAGGAAGGAAGGAAGGAAGGTGGGCGGGGCGGGGAGGGAAGAAGGAAGGAGGGCAGGCAGGGAGGGAGGAAGGAAGGAAGGAAGGAAGGAAGGAAGGAAGGAAGGAAGGAAGGAAGGTCTAAAATATGATACAACAGATGTCCAGGTACATCACCTTGATAACTTTGCCTTTGCCAACTTTAAACCTGAAGTAGTTCTCTCCGGCTGACTGGTCAAACACCTGAAAGTGACACACAAGTCAATATATCAATAGAAAGAAAGAAGAAAGACAAAGGCAGATATTACCTGGGGGGGGGGGGGGGGGGGGGGGGGGGGGGGGGGGGGGGGGGGGAACTGAGTTGAATCAAGAACCAACATCACAGCACTCAGAACATTTCCATACATGCACCATCCTCATCTTCAACAGCCAGCAATGAGTCACAAAACTAATGGTGCCAGTGGCAGTCTTGTTTGGCCTTTCCTTGGAGTCTTGGTTGGCAACTAACTGGTTTAGGATCGAAGCTCCGACAGATGGACCGTTAGAGTATTACTTTGCTGATCCGGCAGCCTCTGCCGCTTGTCTTGTTTCAGATATATTGGTGTTACTTTTCCTCTGGAGTAAATCAGACAGGCCAAGAGAGGGATTATGCTACATGAACAACATGTGGTCTCTACAATTCAGCCCAGGCTGTGTGCTATGGAGAGGTATAACTCCATCCCTGGTCTACTGCCATGGGTTGAGGTTATTATCCTTTTTTTTCAAGCATGATGTAACAAACTATCATCTGTCAAGACAGTAAGGTGCCAGTTAACTTCCACTCAAAGATACATAACAATATAATTGAGACAGCTTTCTTTGGTCATGTGATGAGAAGAGAGGCATTTGAGAACATCGTGACAACTGGAAAGATAGAGGGGAAGAGAGGCAGGGGCAGACCAAGAGAAACAAGAGAAATGATGCTGGATGGATTGAGATGGTAGCATGGAGGAATATCATCAGCAGAGTTGATCCAGAAAACGAAAGACCGAGATCTGTGGAGAGTCATGAACGCCCATGCCATCTGGCAAGGCACTTCATGATGAAGATGAGATACATAACATAATCACACAAAATTGCAGCAATAGACTCACTTTTCCTAAAGCTCCATTTGTCAGCAACCATCCAATGTACTTGACCTCTGCTGAATCGGCGCTTTCAATGCCGCCACCTTCACCCACAGACAGATCTTGTTGGATTACATCTGTGAGAGCCCCTGAGTTGGCTTTGGCTAAGGCAATCTGTAACAGGAATATCATCATCATCATCATCATCATCATCATCATGTGCCATGCCGATAAGCTTGGGTGGTAATGTTTTGCCTACTTACACGATCACCAGAGGCATGGATCAGCTCTGTATTCTTATCTCAACCATGTAATGTGGTCAAGCCACTCAGATATTTACTTCTCTGCCTTCCCCTTGTTCTTTTCCTCTCAATCTTGCTAGTTGTCACAAAGTTATCTAGTTTATTTCTTCACATAACATGCCCAAAATATTTTGACTGTCTGCAGTCTAATTTCACCAAATCAGGTTACGGTTTTTCATTTGCTTCTTGTAGGACTTGCTCATTGTTTTTCTGTCTACCCATGGTACTCTTTGTATTTTTCTCAGAAACCATGTTTCCACTGCCATTAGATGTTCTATGTAACACTTCAACTCTCTTTTTCTCAGTTGCAATAGACATCTTTTTATTGGTTAGTATGTTTTAACAGAATATAAAGATTAATAACCTCATTTAGCATGCTGTGTTGCACTGTTTCATCAAGCCTGTGGCTCAGTATGCCCGACTTTAACAAGCATTTTCGGTTTGCTTTTCCTAGCCTTTGACTCCCCCCCAGTCTACCTACAAGGTAGCAGGTATGTGTATCATTTAATCTGGTCCCTGACACTTGACCTGTCCGACATGGGAAACACTCCAGTAGTTGCGTTACTGTAGGCATAGATAGCTCTTGGGTCATTGGATCACTCAAGCCCTCTATCGCTATAAGATGGATACACAGCAGAGTGGTAAATGTAAATATATTAAGCTGATTTTGAAAATTATTAATTAGTTACATTGTCCTTTATAGGACGTTGTAGTCAACCGCAGCATGTTTGGGTTGTTTGTGATTTCTTAGCAAGTTTATGTCCAGTAGTTTGCCATTGCTTTCTGAACTGATCATACCACTGTATGAAAAACCAGCGCAAGGCAGTCTGCTTCCAAATCACCTGCCGCTGTGTTTCGACCGCAGAATGTGGGACTGTGAATCATGTTTGTAACCCCTTCACCACTGTGCTGCCTATTGACTATTACTGGCACCCAACCAATTCATTGATATTGTAGGACATCCACCCGGGGCTACTCCTCTTGAGTTTCACCTCTCAGAACCCACCATCACAATTCAATTGCTTCCAGTTTCCCGCCCTACCTTCTCCCCCTTTTTTTCATGTACCACTTCCACTCATTTATCTGGGATCGTCACTGAACCGTAACCATCCCCTACCCCTCTCCCCCTGACACCACAGACCCCCAAGGCTGTCTATATAAAAGTATCCAGGTGAAATTCATGTTAGTATCACAGCCTGGAATTCTGAGATAAGTAGCATCATTTTGTTCTTCAAATTTTCATTTTCTCTTCATTGTTTTCATTGTTTAAAATCTTTTCATTCTTCTCATCCCATTCTTAAGCCTTAATGTAGGTCACTAGAGGGTCTTTCTCCGTGATTATATGTTGTGTTTTGTGTATGTATGTGTTTGCTAATGAAGGATAGTGTCTGCAACCTCCTGTGTTTTTTGTAATTGTGTTCTGTAATGCTCCATTACTTTGTGTTGTTTTATATTGTGACTATTAACTGGTTCCTGTGCAGAATGGAAGGACCAAAATGGTATGCACAAGTCATCAATGTGGAGCTCATGGAGAGAGCAAGAAACAGAAAGAGCCAAACAAATGTCTGTGAGCCAGGAGGCGAGGTAAAGACGCTGGTGTTGGACAGGACACACGTGGAAAAAAATTTGCTAATAGCATAACTAGAAAGTATTTTCATGTATTTTCTCTGGAACCCACAGGGTAACAGAGAAAGAGAGAAAGCTAAAATGACAGGAAGTCAGAGACTGAGTAATATAGGGAGGACACTGAGGCAGCTGCAGGAAATAGCAAATGACAGGAGAGTTTGGCAAGAGTTGGTTGAGGGATTTTACTCTATTGGGGGATTAAAGACAGAAGAATAATAATTTTGAAAATGACAGCAAATGGAAAGACGTTTGGATGAGTCAATAGTTTTTCTTACCTAGGACAGAGACAGACAGAGAAAGAGAAGGTGAGAGACAGAAAGAGAGAAATGAAGACAGAGAGAAAAGAGGGAGACAGAAATGGGAGAGAGGCAGAAAGAAATAGAGAGGCAGAGAAGAGAGAGACAGGAAGGAGAGAGACAGAAAGAGAGAAATAGAGAGAGATAGAGAAAAAAAGAGAGAAAGAGAAGGCGAGAGACAGAAAAAGCAATATTGAGAGAGACAGAAGGAAAAGAGAGAGAAAGAGATGGAGAGATGGAAAGACAGAAATAGAGAGAGACAGAGGAGAGAGAGAGAGAGAGAGAGAGAGAGAGAGAGAGAGAGAGAGAGAGAGAGAGAGAGAGAGAGAGAGAGAGAGAGAGAGAGAGAGAGAGAGAGAGGGAGAGAGAGAGAGAGAGAGAGAAAGAGAGAGAGAGAGAGAGAGAAAGAGAGAGAGAGAGAAGAGGATGAAAGAAAAGAAGAAAAAGAGCAGACAAGAGAAACAGATAAAGAAAAAGCAGAAAAAAGCAAGAAAAAAAGAGAACACAAAGTTAAACAAAAAAACTCCATGGGGAAAAACAGAAGTAGAAGAAGAATTTTGAAGATAAAAGCGAACGCAAAAATTGACAAAAGTAAAAAAACAAAAAAAAAGTAAAAAAAAGGCAGAAGTAAGAAAGAGAAAAAATGGCCAAAGCAAGAAAAACAAATAAACGTTTCTACATTAAACTGAGATAAAAAAAAACAAAGAAAAATTGATAAACAAATTAAACAAAAAAACACTCAACATTAAACTATGGTTCCTAAACACAAAAGAAAATAATCTATGTGAGGGAAAAATCCAATCTTTCTTCACTAGCAAAAACTAAAAATGAAAAAAAAAGGTTGGAAAAACAGGAAAGAGAGCAAATAAAAAAAGAGAACAAAAGGAAAGCAGAGAGAGGAGGAGAGAGAGAGCAAAAAAGGCAAAAACAAAAAAAAAAAAGAGTGAAAAGAGAAGAGAGAGAGAGAGAGAAAACAGACAGATAGAGCAGAAAAGAAAGAAAGAAACACAGACAGAAAAAAAAAGAGCAAAGATAGAAAAAAAGAAGAAAAGAAAAAAGACAGACAGACAGAAAAAAAAAAAAACAGACAGACAGAAAAAAAAAAGAAAGACGAGAGATAGACAACAGAGAAAAGAACAGAAAGACAGACAAAAAGAAGAAGAAAAAAAGAAGAGAAAGAAAAAAGAGTAAGAGGCAGAGAAGAAGAACGGGAGAGAGAGACAGAAAGAGAGAAATAAGAGAGGGAAAAAGAGAGACTGAGAACGAGAAGAAAAGAGAGAAGACATGAAGGAAATAGAGAGAAGAGATGGAGAGAGGAAGACCAAATTAAGAAGACAAGGAAGAGAGAAGATTGAGAGAAAAAAGAGAGGGAGACAAAGAGAAAGAGAGAGAAAGAGAAAGAATTGAGACATAGAGAGGAGGGAATAAAGAATGGGAGAGGAGGGGGAGAAAGAGAGAAAGGAAGGATGAAAGAAAGGAGAAAGAGTAGGGCAAACGTTAGGACGGGGAAAATAATAAGCAAGAAAGAAAAAGAGAGACATAGAAGTTATTGATTATGACATATACTTGTGGGGCGAAGACAGAAGTAAAGAAGAATTTTGAGTAGCAGCGAAAACAAGTCACATTGATGATCAAAAGGTTTTTCAACTTATATACATAACGAAGGTAAAGTTATTGAGGAAGAAAGTAAAGAATTAGACTAGAAAGCCGAGAGCAGATTTAAACAATATGAAACAGTTGTCTTACATTTAACTTGAGATAACTTAAAAACTGAGTGATTGGTGATTGCGTTATTTCTTGTTATGTTTACTGAATATTAATCTATCTGCCAGAAACATGAGATTAAATAATATTTGTGAGGGACAAATCCAATCATTCTCACTTCAAATACTGACTGCGATTTTGTTTTTTTTGGTGAGGACATGTCAAACATTGAGGCAGAATTCAGAAAACAGTAGTGAGAGATAGAGAGGAAAGAGAGAGAGAGAATAAGAGAGGAGAGTTTCAGAGAAGCTAGAGAAGAGAATGAGAAGTCAGGACGTCAGACGACATGACTCTTCAACCAACATCAGACCTAGACATTAAGATTTAGACAAGCAGAGACATCAGATCAAAGAAAACTTAAAAAAACAAGAAGTCCTAGAAGAAGAACATTTAGAGAGGAGAGAAGGGATCAAATTAACAGAAGAAAGAGAGAAACTTTTTCAGAGAGTCAGAGAGTTAGAGAAGAAAGATTTAACTTTTCAGTCACTAAGTCCTAGAACTTACAGAACTCTTTCAATCTCATCAATATACAGAACAAAGTGAAGAATCTCATGAATAATAGAAAATTGTGGAGACGACACCTGATTGACAACGATACAAGTAGGAAGATAGCATCAAGAGTTAAATTAACAGCAAACTGAAAGAACATACAATCAAGACGAGAGACGTTGAAGATCCACTGCAGCCAACCTTCACTGTGGAGGTGGCACCTAACTGTTTGAGCAGGTCCCTTGCAGACTGTATCTCTCATCATGGCCTGCTAAAAGATTCTTGACCCTTGGCCAGTCTCCCTGCCTCAGACACTTTCATGTCCAAGGTGTCTTTAACCCTTTACAGGGCACAGCGGCCGAAAGTGTCTGTACTACTGAATGGGCAAAACGGCCAAAAGTGTCCATGACAACTAAGGGTTGAAAACAAGCGATCAACGAGACTTTGCAAGACTTCCCATTGTTTACATCCGGTGTTGTCAATAACTTGATAATGTGGCCGCCATTCGCAAGCGTGTTCTTTAAATTTGATCAGATTTAAAAAATAGTTTTCAGGGTTTTTACGCTTTGTTTTTCAAAATGGATTTTGACGATTCTTCATGTGATAGCGGAGATTTCACTGGGTTCAATTTAAGTGACATTGAAGTGCACGAAGTTGACTATGAATCAGAGATAGATATCAGTGATATTAGCGTAAGCAGTGTAACACTTCGGATCTTTCAGACTTTGAAGAAATTGAGCAGTTGGCAGAGTGTTTGTAAATAGTGTATAGATGGCTGACAATCACAAACAATATGTTGTATTTTGTAAATATTTGTGTTCACGTATGGATTACCGGCAACATTATTGAATTATCTATCTCACACGTGAGTAAAATAATCTGTAAAATAATCTGCATTCATTTTCCTTCATTTTGTTTTTTATTTTACAAAAATATTTTCACTAACACCTTATATTTGATGTGTTTACTAACGTAACCTTAACCATATCCCTAAACCTGAAAAATCTTGCATGTCCAGAGGTACCAAATGGAAAAACGTGTGCCCTGTAAAAGGTTAATGTTCTGTGTCCATCTTCCTGCTGGTCAACCTCCCACCTCTTCTCCCAGTAATCATGTCTTCCATCACTGCTCTTTCCAATCCAGGTATTTCATATGGCCAGAGTATTTCAGTTACTGAGTCATGACACAGTTTATAAGCCAGTCTTCTTTAATGTTCAGGTCTTGTAGGATGTTAGCATCTTTCTTTTTTTCCTGGTCTATGATATTCTCAGAACATTTCTGTAAAATTTTAAGAAATTATCCAAACTACTCACATTAAAACTGAAAGCTGAAGTTATCTTTGCATTGGTGACTTGTTGTTGTTTGTTCACGTACAGCAAGATGCGATACTGAAATGAAATAACAACACTAATATGACAAACAAATGTATGAGATGCTGAAATTATTAATATTACAAATAAACAAATGTATGAGATACTTAAATTATTTAACAAGACTGATGTCTGCCTGAACACAGTAATGATAACTGCCAATGATCATACGTTAGGTCGCTTTCTGTAGGTTTGCTGTGTCACAATAAACAGGTTGCACGGACGTCGCAATGGACAACATTGTTGATTCACTGACGTCAAAGTCCTCCTCTCTCAACATCTTTATTAATAACATCAGCACGATCTCTGGGCTGACTATCTTCAAGGGATGCAGAGCCAATAAGTTTATCAGCTCGTTCAGTTCCCTCAATGCCTGTATTCTGGAACAAAGATGAAGGTGTCTTCTGCCTTTCATGTTCCAGCAGATCATAGGCCCTCAATCAACTTATGCCTAGCCCTTTGAACAATTGTCCATGGCTGCTTGCCTTCTTCAGCTAGTTTTCTATGGGATCTGTCCAGTACAGTAACCTGCATGTTCAGAACAATGGCTTCCGGCTGTTGCTGAATAGACTGATTTGCCTTTTCGGTTCACGAGTGCATTTTTCAGGAGACTTCCGGGAGTCGGCGCTGAAGTGGAGTTCGTGCTTTATGCGACACTTTCGGAGGGTTGCCCTGCGGTAAAAGACTGAGCCATGTGAGAAAACCTGGTCAATGAGGTCTTTCTGGTGACTGCTGAGTCCATCAACGATGAACTGTGGTTTTCGTGGATGAATTTCGTGTTGGCATTCTGGCAGCGGCATTATACACAGTGTACCTGTGCAGGCTGTTGGATTGCAGAGACTCCTGTCTATTCCACTTTTCACATTGGACAGTGGGGAGCATTTTGTGTGATATTCACTGGCACAGGAACGGAGTATAATGGGGATGACCCATTGCCGTGAAGTTGGAACCTCAACTAACTAACTAACTTCTATGGGATGAGGCAGCCAGTTGCTGTTTCTGTGAGTTACAGACAAAGGACTTTCTAGTTATAATATTATCAGGTTTTCTCATTGTGTGTCCCACCCAATGCTTAATCCAATGGTAGATATAGTTCTCTTCTTGAACTCTCCATTGATGATTTTGTCATACAATTTTACTCCTTCTATTCTGGCACCAGTTAGTGCAGTCTGTAGTCTATTAGTAACTATTTTTGCTTTTCAATTTTTCTGATCCATGCAGCAGTACCGATTTTTATGTTTAGAGTAAAAAATTATGGGTTTGGTGTTAAACCAATTCCCCTTGACTTTACAAATTTCCTAGACTTGCATGTATCACTATGTGGCAATAGGCTGAAGGGCGTAAGGTCAAGTGTGACTGGATCAATAACAACAGACATTTTCAATAATTATGTCCCACTTACATCTCTTGTTGCTGGAGTTGATAAGAGAGCAGCCCCAAGTTTCCCCTGGCTAGCATACTTGTTGTCCACACTGAAAAAATACGATCACTGAATAAATCTGTGCATATTCAAGCGGTACATCAACATCACTAAGGAAACTAAATGCATAATGATAAACACAGTGATTGATTGATTGATTGAATGATTGATTGAATGATTGATTGATTGAACTTTATAACTTTATTTTCAAAGGGTTACAAATTGGGCACGCAGGCCTGTTTTACATTCGGCCCTTCAAACAGTGAATCAGCAAACATGGTGAGCGGAATAAGTTAGCTTTACAAGCACACAATCACATGTGACAGAATGGATGTTTCAGCTAGAAAGTCTTCATCAGCACACATCAGAAACAATTGAATTGTTCAGTAAGTCACTAATTTGCATTGTTCATTTTTAAAAATATTTTTTATTTTGTTATCGTTGTTCTGTTGATAAATGCTGATGTTGATCTAAGAATTGACATCATGACACTCAAGGCATTCCAACACATGCTCCGTCTCCTTACTCAACAGCCTGTGAAAAGTCATACTGCTAATCTTTCCAACTGCCATCTGACTGAAAGTTCTCCTGGTCTTCCCTCTCAGTTTTGAGATTTGTCCAGAGCCCCTGCAATCCCCCACCATGTCATTCTCTCCACATACGGGATCTGTTACGCCGCTTTCTCCTCGTGGTCCCTGATAAATACTTTAGGTGAGTTTTTCCATCCATTGAGCTTCTCAGTCATAATTTGTTAGGTCAGCATGGCCGAATGGATAAAATGCGTGTCCTTATACATCCCATGTGCTGATGCCGAAGTAAGGGGTTCAACCCCTACATGGACAGTTGGACTAACATGCTGACCTATCCTCCTTGACTTGGGGACGTAATTTACAAGTACCTCAAAAGTCAGAGTGTGTTCGCCTGATGATGAGGAACACTGTTAATAGGGAAAGCTAATCCCACATGCAAAATTCAGTCCAGCACTACTAGAAGTAGTGTATATGGAATATATATGGAGCGAGCGCCCAAAAAATATCATAATTTGTGCTTTTATTCAAAATCATAACCATTACATTCATAGATCTGTGCACCATCCAAGGTGCCACCATAGCTCCAACACTGATTTCACTCCTCTTCTCCCCATCTTCAACTGGATATATCTCCCTCTGTTGTGTCTCCACCTTGTAGAGGTAGAGCGGCTTGGGTGTTCCAATGACCTCAAGAGTTACGCCGACGGTAGTGCAGCTACATGTGGGGTCTCCTGTGTTGGACAAAGACACAGAGAGACACATACCTGCTGCCTTGTAGGTAGACTGGGGACAGTCGATCTCCCGTGTTGGACTGTAGTGTTCTTGTTTGGCCACACCTCTTTTAATTTGCTGTTCTCGCATCCTGACCATGGTTGTAGATTCACAGTCATCGCTTGGTTCTTGTGAATGATTTACTTCTTGTAAAGCATTCATAATGTCAGCTTGATCCATGGCGCTTCCACCTTCCACAGTAGTCTTACCTGCGAGCTTGTCAGCCAGCTCATTTCCTTGTACACCTGTATGCCCTGGCACGAAAATGAAACTAATCTTTGCCAGCCGAGACCGCTCCAGAGATAGCAACCACTCTCTTCGGATCCACCCCATCTCTATCTTCTTGAGCATGCTCATTGAGTCGCTAAGGAAACATGCCCGACTGAATGTCTGTGTCTCGAGCCATGTTATTGTTTTACTTACTGTCATGACTTCCATAGTCAGGCTACTTGTGGTCAAAGAAAAAGCACCAGAATCCTCCTTCACAATTCTCCCTCCGGCCTGAGCCGTAAAGGCTCATGAACTTCTCACTCATCGAACGACTGACCCAACTGTGTAAATGACAGCATCACCATCTAACGAATTCTCGAAGATCAACACTTGTACTTCCACCTCCACAGCAGCCAGATTTTCTTGTCTGCATTTTATGTCTAGTTGGATGCAAACTGAAAAAGGACATACAGAAATCTGTTGGCACTTCTACCCACTCCTCGCCAGGTTCTAAGGCCTCAAGTGAACACACCTGTTGAAGAATGTCTTCGGCTTGATCCATCCACAACCTTCCTCTTTTTAACCTGCTGCCCTTCACCTTCTTAATTTCACTATGCAGTGGTTGTTGTGTGTTTGCGTTGACTCTGAGGTAGGCACAAGCTCTGCAAATTTGTATTCTGTCTCCAATGGTTGGAAAATCAAGAATAAAGTGCATCGCCCTGTATGCTGTATCTCTTGTACATCCAAGAATAATATGCATAGCTTCATTCTGTAATGATTCACCAAATGATGACATACCTTAAGCTCTGATATCTTTTCCATGCCACAATGAAAGACTGTCAAGAAACTTCTCACACTATCTTCTTCTAAATATTTGTTCACAAATCCCTTGCATAGTCACAGCATGTTCCAGCTATTTTCTTCTCATTATGTGGCCAACAAATGTTGGCTGCCTCTTTGTTATATATGTCATCAGTTGTGTTTGTTTCTTATGAAATACTTAGATTACTTTGTCTGTCCAAGCTATTTTTAGCATTCTGTAAAATCACATCTCTGTAGGTTCAAGGAAATTTTTACTTGAATAATAATTGTCCAGGATTCACAGCCATATGTTAAAATTATTGATTTTTTAATAATTTCTAATGAGAGGAGAAAAGACGCTTGTGGATAGGACATACAATTAGAAAACCTGAGAATTGTTTAACTATAAAAGTCGTTTGTCTGAAATCCACAGAGCAAAATAAATAGAGGAAGACCTAAAAATAAAAGGAGAAGAGAAGTGGAAATAGAAATTAATAATATGGAGAAAACGTGGACAAAGCTGCATGGGGCAGCAGGGCTTGGAGTCAGTAGAGGGTCACTCCATAATGCTCCACTCCTATGCCAGTGAAAATCACATAAAATGCTCCCCTCTGTGCCATGTGAACAGTGGAACAGACAGCAGTTTTGACAACCACAGGCATGCATGCATAAATCAATCAATCAATCAAGGCTGCTGCCAGAATGTCAAAACAAGTCCACCACTAACATTGCAGTTTATCGTCGATGGAAGCGGCAGTCACTAGAAAACCAGCAGTTGCACACACATTACTGCATAAGGCTAAAACCAGCTAGTTCAGCAACCGGCCGCCACCATTTTTCAGAACATGCAGTTCACAATGCAAACAACCGCAGATGTAAAAGCATTCCACATGAAATCCACAGCTCACAGTGTCACTTCAAGCACTTAACTCAGTAGCTGGGTGACGGAAACATTTACTATCCGGTCTAACATGAGGAAAATGCATAAGCAAACCATAGCCATAAGTAAAAACACTCTTAAAAGCTCAACAGCCTATCCACCATATTGGACCAGAAGTCATACACATATGTGCAGTTAATAAAGCTAACCTACAGATGAAAAGCTGGAACTTACTATTTATAGGCATGAACAACACTGGCTACGACAACTGCTGGAGCTGTGCTTCCATCAGGCGCTGCATCTGATGAGGAAAATAGATGAAAGGTCACACTGCATTATACAAAAGCTCTGTGACAATTGCATTAAAATATACAGCTCATTCATTCATTCAGTAACATGTCCTTTGCAGAACCTCGCTGCCACAACAACCTTCCGGAAAACTTCTCGGTCATAAGCAAGATATCCCGTGTCCGAAAGATCCATCTGGAGATCATCCTACACCCATCTTCTGTTGGGCCTTTCTCTTCCTCTCTTCCCGGACATATATCCCTCCATTACTGTCCTCTCCAAACTTTCATGACATTTCAAGTGACCCAAATATTTTGATTTTCTTTGTTTTATCGTCTTTAGTAGCCTACCTTCTTCAATATTCACATCTTGTCATATATACAGCTACCAATGTTTTACATTGTCCAGGAAAAAGAAGTTTGTTTTTCCTCTTTCACACATATAATAATTCAAAACACAATGTCCACTAATAATAAGTTGCACAGTTTATTGCCTGGCATATTTCGCTGCCAGTGCATACTGCAGAGTTATAACCATTTGAAGTGAATAAATGAATAATGCTTTAGCTGAAACATTTAAAACACATACTCACAAGCATTGTTTGAATGTGCAGCATCTGTTATAACTACTGTAATTTCACATTTAAGATGAACTCTGTCTGTTTGCATAAAACCGACTGGAACCACCTAACTGCTAGCACTTCACTATATTTGAGCAATTTGAACATTGTTTCAGCTAAAGTATAGTTCATTTATTCACTTTATGTGATATATAGCCCTGCAGTATGAACCTGATGAGATGCAGCGAAATATGCCAGGCAATAAATCGTACAACATATTGTCTGCGGCTTCCGTGTTTACATGAATATTATAATTATTCTGTTTGTAAATAGGTTTTCTAATTTTGAAATGTTACGAGGCCAAGGATTCGTGTGACCTACTGTTTATGAGATCTCTAGTGAAGCACACAGGACTTCCTTATCAGGGACGGTTAGGGCAGGGGGTCAACAATGGCGAAGTAGCTATGTTGCCTGTCTTGGGTTCTGAATGTTGTGGGTTCAATTCTGGGATATACCATTTGGTTCATGGATGCAATTTTCTCAAGAGAGGGGGTTGTTGGAGCTACAGAGTTTGCGCTTTGTGCGACGGTTTAGCAGGCCGCCCTAAGAAAAGAGAGCAAGCCATATGGGATAAAACCTGGTACGATGGAGGGAGGTGTGTGTATGTGGGGAGAAAGAAATTCAGAATGTCCTTCAATGCACATCTACAATCAACAGTCACAAGTTTGCTATGTACAAGTCTATATTTGAAACTAACATGTCTGCTTAGATATTACTTAGCATGGGGTTTTACCTCACGCTTGCTGAGAATCATCATTGTCATATGTCCTACCAACTGGCAATGGCTTACATGCATCTCCAAAGATCCTGATTCTTACTGAGAATATCGTCATTAAGAATATTCACTCTTAACCATCACCAAATTGTGCTGCTTAGCTGTTTCTATTTTATAAACAAATAACTCACGCATTGACCTTACCTTCTGATCCACTTACACGGCCTATTAGATGGATTATTGACATGTAAGCAATGAGATGTGGTTCCTGAGATGAATGTTGCGATTTCCTTGGACTGCCAGTGTATCTATCAACGACTGCCTGAAAGAGGCTAATGAAACTAAAACATTCTATTCAACAGTAAGAATGAGGCAAACAGCTTTCTTTGGTCATGTGATGAGAAGAGAGGCATCGGAGAACATCGTGACGACTGGACAGATCAAGAGGAAGAGAGACAGGGGCAGACCAAGAGATATGATGCTGGAAGGATTGAGACGGTGACATGGAGGAATATCATCAGCAGAGTTGATTCAGAACACCAAAGACCAAGATCTGTGGAGAGACATGAATGCCTTCTCCAGCTGGCAAGGCACTAGAGTATGATGATGATGCAACAATTGTACCATCTATGGACAATAAACAGACTAGAAGAGAAATAGCTAATGGCAGTAGAAATGTGATTACTAAGGATTGATTGATTGATTGATTGATTGATTTAGGAACCGACATCACAGCATTCAGGACATTCCCATAAGCGCTCCGTCCCCATCCTCAGCAGCCAGCGAAGAGTTCCAACACTAATAGTTCCAGTAGCAATCTGATTACTAAGGAGAATTCAACAAATATCATGGATGGACAGAAACAAAAAAAAAAGCGACAGACCTTCAAGAAACAAATGAAAACCATAATGGGACAGATTAACAAACTTAGTGACAACTGACAACATTGATGGGAAAAGAGCAAAGGAAGGTAGGGAGATCAATACCTGGATCGCTTACCCACATGGCATAATCGGGAGAAGAACATAAACCTGATTGAAGACTCTTGTGATCGTGTCAGATGGTGAACCATGACCGTCTATGGTTATCGGCATGAGAGATGATGATGTCACAACTATTAGACCATGAAAATTAATCAATCAGGTGCCGTCTCCACAATAAAGGTTGGTTGCAATGGATCTTCAACACTGTCTGTCTCTCGTTCTGACTGTACATTTTGTCAGATTGCTGTTCATCCATCTCTTAATGTCATCTTCCCACTTGTATTGTTATCTACCTCTTGCTCACTTGCCTTCAACCTTACCCTCCAGTATGTTTTTATAAGAGTGTTATGTCTTTTAACGTGGCCGAAATATTTCACTTGCCTCTTTTTGACCATGACATGTATGTCTAGTTACAAAGTCTGAACACATTTAGTCTCCATTTGAAGAACCCACACACCAGGCATCTTTGTTAATCTGTTCCGTATGCCATCATTCTACAATGCAGACATCAATCAGTTTTTACCTTTCTTTTTTGGTTGTTTTGGTGCTGTGTAGGTCAGGGACTCATTCCCACCTTGGCCACTGGCTTTATCAATCCCAAACAAGTTGGCCAGTTTTGACCTGCCGAGACAATTTTTAAAATTTGTAAACAATAACTAAATGACATTGCGCTAGAACAGTGGTTCTCAACCTTTTTTTGGATGTAGTTTTTTGAGTGTCCCAGTGACCCCAAGCGCTATGCCGATAGATATACAACTACATGCTGGACAGCTCTTGGAATAGGGACCAGACTGATGCGGTCTGCTCTGCTGCGGGGCAGCTGAGCTGATCTCAGGTCAAAAGCCAAAATAGGGCGCACGAAGACCACTAATACTTTGGTCCAGACCATACCCTAAGGCTACCATCTGAGGTATGGCCTGAACGCCTCTAAGCCACTACCCTAGATGTGAGAGCCGGGAAACGATACACACATACGGCAAACGGAGGTGAAGAATGCGAGCATGCTACATACATCTTAGTTCAGACACTTGTTCAAAGGCCCTCAGCTGGGGGATATGAGGGATCCCCGGATGAGAGGGCCTGGCCGTCTCTCGCTCACTGATGCCCGGAGGTAAGGTGCTGAGCCGGCAGCACATGTAGCCTACCTCGTGAGCGAGTACTAAAGGTAGAAAAGCACCCCAGTCGCATGAAGAAATGGTTATGGAAAATGTCTATATTTATACTCATAGAGTGCAGTCAAAGGTGAAAAACGTCTTATTATCACGAAATGGAATGCTTGGCTAGCGAATCCATTGCATGGAAGCCCGAAGCTAAAACTTACCTAGTGGATGTCGTCCGCAGACTGACCATTCCTGGTTTGTGTGGGGAGCGGCGAGTGGCTAACGAAATGCCCAATACATGGAAGTGAGGAATTAAAGCAGCCATGAGCAAGATATGGCTGATTCCTTGGGTGAGCCCAGTCTCAGAGCAATATGTGCCAGCTCTGCAATTATGGAAGCCTCTTTGGATAGTGGGTAATGCCCATGGTTTGCCCCTGTCTTCCCTTGAAGGTTGACCATGATGTCTTTGACAGATCTACCTTGACCAGCTGAGATGTGGGCGACACCACAACAGTAAGAGTCTAACATGCCTCGAAACCCGAGGAAGGCTAACCTCATTAAAAAATGCTCACCGAAGTCGGAAGTGCCGTCCTATGGGTGGCAAAATAAAAATTGGCACTACGCAATTACGTCCAAGTGAAATGTCTTTCGTGCTAGAAACAGCTCTGACTACCTAGTTTTCTGAATGCCTATCGTGTCCAGAAAAGCTCTGACTAGCTAGTTTTCCAAATGTCCATTGTGCCCAGAACAGCTCTGATGGACACAGCGACAAGCACATGTCCGAATCGAAAACTCGCTGAGTGGATACTGTCTGCAGACCGGTCTGGTTTGTGCGGGAAAGGCCTGTGATGAATGAAATGCCCAATACATTGAAGTGAGGAATTAAAGCAGCCATGAGCAGGAAGTGATGATTCCCTTGGTGAGCCCAGCACCAGGCCACTATGTGTCAGCTCTGCAACTATGGAAGCAACCCTGGATGGCAGAAAATGCTATGGACTGTCCCTGCCTTCCCTTGAGGGCTGATCGTGAAGCATTTGACCGTTCCAACTTGACAAGCTGGGATGCGGACGGCACAACAAAAGTGAGAGTCCCACAGGAATGCTAACCTGTCAAAAATGCAAGCTAAAAGTCGGATGTGTTGGCCCAAGTGTTTCAGCCCAAGGGTGCTTAATCAGGCACAATGCAATCACATCTGAAAAAACACTCCGGATGAACACAAAGAAGAAGAACCTTTTTTGGCCCATCCACCCCTTCACCATATGTTCAGAATGTCATTGCCCTCTTTCGAGTTTAATCCCGATAAATCCCCCCCATTCCCCCCCCCCCCCCCACACAGTATACATAAAAATGGAAGCTAAATTTCATAACACATACTAGAACATGTCTAGACGTCTACATAAGACGTGATTTGCGGGTCTACTTGCGTTACACAACGAATTTCAGAAGAGATAGAAGTACAGAACCGTAAAGTATGGAAGGAAAAACAATAGTCAAGTAAACGGTTCTTATATTAACGCGATCTTGAAATAATATTAATCCCCCCCCTCCCCAGAAATCCTGGGGGGGGGGGGGAATTCCCCACCGGCTGAGAACCACTGTGCAAGAATAACTGAATAGAAGTAAGTAACTTCATGTTTAAATAGTTCACAATTTGTCACATAGTTCATCTGACATTCTGTCATTCCTACCACTCATGTTACACACGCTGGTGACATATTTAAGATAATATATATGCCAAATGGAGGTCAGCAAGGCCGAATGGATAACAGCACCTGCTCCTGATCATTTGGTGCACTGATGCAATGGTAGCGGGTTCAACCCCTACATCAGTCAGTTGGATTTAAATGTTGACATCTCATCCTTGACTTTGAGACATAAATTACAAGTACCTCAGAAGTTTGAGTGGGTGTGTTTAATGGTGAGGGATATTGGTAATAAGGGAAGCTAACCCACACGCAAAAATCTGTCCAGTGCACTGGAAGTATTATTTGATTGTGCACTAGGTTTGGTCCAACCAAACCTACTTGTTTTGTTTGGCACTGAGTGGGTTAACTAAAAAGTAAAACTATTTTTTTTTTTTTTTTTGGAGTTACTTTACTTCTTGAACTTGATACCTACCGATGATGAAAGAATGGAGAACATTTAAAGTTTGGCTGTAGTTATTTGACAGAAGTCCACTAAGCTAGTTGGTATAGAGTATAGTGTATGCAAACACAACAGCTAAATTATCTTCAAAACAAATGTGATAATGACAAACGGTCAAAAAGCAAGTAAGTAACGTCTCTCAAGTCTCATCATGAGGCGAGGTACCACCCACTTCGATACTGACAATATCGAAACCAGATGAAATCGTTAAGACAAACGAATGTACATACCCTCCTGTTGACATAAAATCTTGGTCGTCATCTTCGGCACTAAAAAACATGCTTTTCAAGTAAGAAAACTGGATCCCTGAACTTAAACTGAGGAAAATGAGCCACCGGTTTGTGGATCTGTCCAGCAGAAATGATCATATGAGCCACTTTTCCCTGACCCGGAAGTTTTTGTCTCATTGTTTGTTGGACGTGGTTAAAAAGTTTCTATACGTGATTTAGTAACAAAACAAATCAAATGAACAACGAATACAGCGCAGAACAGCCACTCTCAGCTTCCTTGATGACGAATACCCACAGGACCTCTGGATCCGAGTCTACACAGATGGGTCAGCACAAAATGCTGTTCGAAATGGAGGAGCAGGAGTGTACATAGAATACCCAAATAATACTAGAGACACGGCCAGAATTCCAACAGGAAAGTACTGTCATAACTATGTCTATGATGCTGAAATTGAGGCAATCAAGATAGCCACAGAGAAATTACAAAATACCAGCCATGGTACACAACCTGTGGTGATATTGACAGATGCAAAATCCGTAATAGAGGCGCTCCTGTATGGGAAATTGCCAGTTCTGAGGACACTACTTTCTGAACTTAGCAGTCAGCGTAAGATCACCATACAGTGGATACCATCCCACTGTGGAGTCCCCGGAAACGACAGAGCTGATCGATTGGCTAAGGAAGGAGCAAAAGAAGAACAACCTGATGTGCCTATTACATACCACCAAAAGAAAAGAATGATCAAATCAGTCAGAAGGCCACCAAACCTTACTCAAGACGACTACCACGTTATGGACAGACCAGAACAGGTCATTCTTCTGCGCCTCAGAACAGGACACAATAGATTACGCAATCACATGTACACAAAATTCAAGATTGGTGACTCAGCCATGTGCACATGTGGTTTGGCGTCGCAGACAGCAGAGCACATACTCCAGGATTGCCCAAACTACAACATATCCAGGCGAACCTTCTGGCCTAGAGAGACAACAGTGGAAGATAAACTCTATGGACCGCTGAATGAACTAAAAAAGACTGTTAGATTCATGCAAGAGACAACATTGCAGTTATAAGCATATTTCGGGCGAACGAAAGAAGAAGAAGAAAGTAACACTGAATGGTTTGGACAATGATGTAGTGTATGTTACAAATTACAATGTCATTATTAAAATGACATATGTAACCATGAGAAAGGAAGCTGCCCTTCTGGTGTCCTATGTGAGCCGGTTTGCTTTGGTCCTGTGTGTCAGTTTGTGAATTTGGCGTTCATGGACTGGACGAAAGCGGTCCTGATTTCTTGACAGATGAGAATGATGCCACTTGTCATGCATGATGATAACAAGTTACCTCTCTTACACTGAGGCGTCACATCCACACAGGACAATGTGGTTTAGGCTGCATCTGAAACACCTAAGTAACGTTCTTGCTCTTTATATAGCACGGGAGTAACTCAGGAAACATCTCAACGTGTTGTCGTGCCCAATAGCCGTGGATAGTGACTTCAGGAGCGATGAAATCTACCCTCAATGCTGATGGATACAATTCTGGATATGTACACAGACCCAAAGATACGCCCAGATGTCTATTATATTCCCATGATCTGCGTAAGGTCTGGCACGCATCTTTCAACTCATGGGTAGTATGATTGTGTACTCCACATTTGTGAGGTGCAAGCTACCGTCCATGGATATGAGTGGGTGGGGTCAGGAAAGTAAAGGGGTGCACGGAATGCAGATAAAAATCGAACGATACAGCTGGAACCTAATAAATATATATGTAAATGGGGTATCTTGCATAAGAAGAGAGAGTTGATACTGGTTGATAGGTTCAGTGGATAACCCTGGTGCAGGTATCTGATATGTGGTGACTTCAATGCCCGCGCCAAGGAGTGGGACAGGTCGGGAGAGAACAGCACAGGTACTGCTCTTGCTGAGACTTTGCTTGAGACGGATGTTGTCTATATAAATCACGGGACACAAACTAGGCTAGCAGTGAAACGGGAGGACCCTGACACGGCCATCGACCTGGCACTTGCATCCCAAGAGGCGGCATCAGACATAAAATGGAGTGTCCTTGGAAACCAAGGAAGTGACCAAATCCCCTGTTCTGTGCTGCTAATTAAGTCCAGTACATTCAGGGCCATAAGAGAACGCAGAGCATTCAGTTATGATTGCGACCACTCTTCGCTCTTGGGGCGCCTTAGATCACAGGGAAGATCTAAACCAATAAGACGAATCTTCACCCAACCACCATGGTGGACAAAAGAGGTGGAGAATTCATGGAGGGAAAAGAGAGCGGCCATAAGGAATTGACAGAGGGTGCGGAGAGCAACGAATACAGTTGACACAGAATTGGAGGAGGCTGAAAGATATTAAAAAATTAAAGGTGCGTGGTTTTAAACTCCAAGATAAACAAGAGACAGTGGCGGTAGCTCTTGACCTGGAGGATGCGTATAACGGGGTCAGGTATGATCGGTTGATATACACTCTGTTGGACATGGAGGTCTGCCTTTGCCTGGTCAGATGGGTTGCGGCCGTCCTCTATGAGTGTAAGGTTGCACTGCGCATGGGTTCCTGGACTTCTGACACATGTACTATTACACCTGGGTCGCCACAGGGATCTGCCATGTCCCTAGTGCTCTTTAATGTCTACAGCAGTAAAATCGCAGATATTGAGACACAGGTGTGGGTAGAATCTTGACATTTGCAGATAATGTGCTGATGTAGAGACAGGGCTAGTTTGGCGGAACACTTACAGGTGGCAGTAAACAGGGTGGCAGAGTGGTGCAGGGAAGCAGGGGCCGTTATAAACCCAGACAAGGCATCGGCTGTGTGGTACTCCCTGGATACCCGGATCGTCAAGGCAGATGTCCCAGGTATTATTTGGAATGGATGTCCTCTTAGTAGAGAGAGAAAATTGAAGTACTTGGGTATCACCTTTGACAGGCGTTTGTCTTTTAAGGATATGAGGAGACTTTGGTGATGAAGACTTGTGGGGGATTTAATGCATTGAGGGCGATGGCAGCAACCGGGGTAGATCAGAGGGTGCTTTACAGGCTCTTTCAGCAGTTAATAATTTCTGTCATTAAGTATGGTTTGGGGCTGCTGACAATATCAAAGAGCCAGCTTGAAAGGTTAGAGAGCATACAGAATGCTGCCATGAGGGTACAAAAAGGACACTCCACTAATATACATGAGGCATATCCTAGCGATACCAACAATGACGGATAGGCATAGGGTTCTTCAGGCCAAATGGTACCTGAGAGTTGCTGCAGATATGAATAACCCCTGCATGAAGCCATAGATATGGTCAAGGTCATAGACTAAGACGAGGCAGGTCCTGGATGGCACAGGCAGAACTATCTATACGTCAGGTGTGTGATCTGGAGAGCATCAATCATGAAAGAGAGTGGGTTGATGTTCCGGAAGACATGACAGACTGTCACAATGTAATAGTAACGTTAGTGCAGAGAATGGGCAGCGGACCGCACTGAGTTTGAAGTGCAACATCTGATCTAGAGTAACTTACATCAAGGTGACATAGTCATATACACCGACTGGTCAGTGGTGAGAAAACAGACGTAGTGGTTGGGTTTTTATTGCAAAGGCTAATGGGCGAGTTTTGAAAAAAGGAGAGTCTGGCATATGAGACTACGGCCTCCGGCATGAGAATGGAGGTGGAAGCAGTAACAGCAACATTCCGTTGGTTAGAGGAGACTACTGAAACACACATTGTATTCATAACGGATTCAAAGAGTATACTTAGTAAAATGGAACAAGGAATGTTTCGTGTGGAATGGCTATCGTTGCTTCAGAGGTCATAGATTGTGAGAATTGTATGAATATTTTGCACTGGCCATGCGGGGGTGCGGAGGAATGAAGATGCTGATAGGCTGGCAGGGAGAGCACCTCTTGGTGGTATATTGCCTATGGACAAGGAGGAGGTGGTCGTGCGCTTGTGGGACCAGTTGGAGAAGGCGGGGGGATAGATTGAGAATCCGTATGTGGAAAGAATGAGAATGCAGGTGATCGGCAGGGGTTCTGAAAGAATCTCAAAACAGAGGGAAGATCAAGAGAATTTTAAATCAGATAGCGGTGGGAACGATTAGTAGTATGACTCTTTGCTGGCTGTTGAACGAGGGGACGGGGCACGTATGGGAATGTCCTGAATGGGGTGATGTCGGTTCTTAACTCAGCTCAACTCAACTCAACTCAATTCAACTGAATAATGGATAGTCTTGTATACCGGGGAAATGGTTGAGTCAACACCTACTGTTTTGTTTGGCACTGAATCTGTTAAGTATTTCAGCCAAAGTATTATCCATATTATTCATGTAGTAACTTCATATGATATATAACTCTGCAATACGCACATTATGCAGCGAAACATATCAGGCAATAAATTGTGCAACATATTGTTTGTGACTTCTGTGTTTGCATATGGTAAAGTGTTGAATAAAATGGTTACTGTTAAGCTGCAGGGATACTTGGAAAGGGGAAACCGGCACCCAAACAAGGGTTATGGAGTTAACCGGTCAGGGAAAGGACACCTGGTCAAATGCAGCCATGTTTGCTTTTGATGTTTATGAGGGGTTCCAGAGTAGCCAGGAAACAATGGCAGTAGCAGTGGATTTGTGAGCTGGATAGCAGCTACCCTGCGTTCTCGTAGAGTTGCTCTCCACCTAGGATCATAGACCTCTGAGACGTGCATTATTACACCTGGATTACCACAAGGATCTGCAATACCGCCTGTGCTAGTAACTGTTTTCACAAGCAAGATTAATAGGTTTGAGGTACCCGGAATTGGAAGGATACTGACATTTGCGGAGGAACGGCCGGCCGAGTGACTAGAATGCCGGATTCTCAGACGGGAGACAGGGTTCGAATCCTTGGTAAGGTGTGGATATTTTTCTGTCGGGGGCAAAAAGAAAACCCTAACCTGCACAGTTCGCGGCGACTGCACTAGCCAGGTAGCCTTAATTCCTTAGGTTCAAGACATTCCCCCCCCCCCCCCTGCCATACATTTTTGTGTGAGTTGCATATCCCTTACCGGACGTTGCAGTCAACACCAGCATCTTTCAGCTGCTGTTGATGTACTAGGCAAGATTACGCCCAGTAGTTTGTCATTGCTTTCTGAGCCACCTTGCCATACATTGCAAGTTACTATATAGGCAGTAAATGACAATGACAGTTGACTGACATTTGCAGCTGGTATTCTTGCGTATAAGGTATAGGCATGGGAACTAGCAAGAATTGCAGAAGACAGTAAAAACAAGGTGATTGACTAGTGTATAGAGATCGGTAGTGTCATTAACCCAGAAAGCGTTTGTGTTAAGGTGCTATGTGGACAAGTCAATAGGATTGTTAAGGCCGATGTCCCCAGGTCTTATAATAAATGGCGTTAAAAACGAGACTTATGCAGGGTCATAATTAAATTATTCAGGGAGCGCAGGGAGTGGCCGATTGGCAGTGCTTAATGGGAGATACAACAACGGACTCATGGCAATTCGTGCCCAGGTCATACAATCATCTATATTCTATATGGACGGCTCTGCTAACAGGCAAAAGATGTCCCTGGGAAGGCACAGGTCTGACTTTTCCTCGAGCAATCGAACCCACTCCTCTTCTCTCCCAATGTTCTCAAGCATGCATACTGATGGTGTCCTGTTTCAAGCCTTAAAAATAGTCTTAAAAGTCGAGATGATCGTCTTCAAAGCATCGGGTTTTATTCCATATGACTCGATCTCTTTCCGCAGACTGCTGAAAGCGTCGCACGAAGCGCGAACTCCGTAGCTCCAGCGACGACCCCAGGAGTCTCCGAGAAAAATGCACTCGTGAACCGAAAGACGTAGCCCGGAATTGAACCCACAACCTTCAGAGAAAGGCAGATGTCTTGACCACTTCGCCACGGAGACTCCCGCTCATCAGCCTGTGGCCCTTAACTGTGTCCAGGGCTTCATGCAGGGGATGCTCCTTGTTTGAAGCCACTTGTGGATATGATTTAGCCTGCAATACATTGAGCCTGTCCGCAATTGTTGCCAAAGCTAGGATGTATCGCATATATGCAACTGACGTGTCCCTTATCAATCCTATAATCACCCGCATAGCTTTATTCCGTATTCATCAGCTGACACTTTGACATTGTGAGCAGTCCCTGTCCATATGTTCATGGAATGTGTTTAGTCCAGGAGAGCCTGGCATATGATACCATACCATAACATCTAGTCTGAATGGGCGGTGGAGGAAGTCAACACTGCAGTTCATTGGTTGGAGGATAAACAGCACATACAATGTCAAATCCCTGGTTGTAACGGATTCACAAAGCATTCTGAGAAAAGTTTAAGACATGCATGCTTCGTGTAGAGTGCCATGCTTAAATTTAAAAAAAAATAAAATAAAATACACATAGGCCTATGAAGCATCTGTTGAATCTTTTCTTTTCTCCAGGACATGCTGGTGTGGCGGGAAACAAAACAAGCAGGCGGACAGATTGTCTGGGTCTACACTCATTGGTGGCGTATTGGTGCATGATAAAGCAGACGCGGTCACTGCCCTATGGGCATAAGCATAGCGTGAATGAACATATAAATCATCATAGCCTAGAGAGAATGAAGTAGCAGTGAGTGACTAGAGGATCTACACGACAATCGATGCACCGGGGAAAAGTCTGACAGACACACAATAAGACTACAAACAGCTGGTTACATTAGTATTAGCCATTAGTATTGTGACTCTTCGCTGGCTGTTGAAGACGAGGACGGAACACGGATGCGACTGACCCGAGTGCAGTATGTCGGTTCTTGACTCGACTCATATCTCACAGAAGGGCCGTCAAAAACCCAACGTCCACGGTGGTGGGTGGTGTTACTAGTACTAGTAATACTAGGGCCCCACCAGGTGTAGGCCCACCTCCCATAATCCTGTATGAAATCTAATCCCCCATCTGTTATCAGTCGTCTACGTGGCACACTTGTACCCAAATCTTAGTCTTGTTTCGCATTCGGCTCTTTTCGTTAACTTCCGACAAACATTTTGCATTGTAGGGAAATATACAAATAATAAAAACTATTTATGTATAATAGACAATATAGAACAAAACAATAAACACTGTCTGTGCATATAAAGAAAGTCATTTGCAAAAGCAGAAACAATAATATTCTCCTTTCTATTGATTTAGCAAGAAGATTTGATATA
This sequence comes from Cepaea nemoralis, assembly GCA_014155875.1. Taxonomy (NCBI): domain Eukaryota; kingdom Metazoa; phylum Mollusca; class Gastropoda; order Stylommatophora; family Helicidae; genus Cepaea; species Cepaea nemoralis. The sequence goes on from JACEFZ010013769.1 coordinate 241,272, forward strand.
AGATCAAGAGGGCGCCCGAGAAGAAAATGAATTAACATCAAAGAACATTGTAAAATCACACGGAATAACACCAGCAAGTGCCACCCATCAGGGACTAGGTCTAGAACGTTCATTTTTTCCTCCCCACAACTCTTGACAGCAAAAGTGGAAAATGAATAGTATGATGACGATGATGATGATTGATTTAATTTCGGCTCTTTTCGTTAACTCTCCTTAAACAACCTTCACTTTCTAAGTGATAGTTTGGAAACAATGGGAATTTATATTTATATTAAATTGACACATATTAAAGTAAATAACATCATAATGATTAATAATATAAAGAAATTCAGTAATTTTTGTAACTAAATAACTTAATATCTAACTGGAGACGCGAATAAGTACTCTCCGAGCCGTAGTTTGGAATGTTTGAGTCCCCACGTAATCAAGTATTCAGAAGTCCGTCTTGTACTGTCTGCTATGTGTACCCAACATCTTTGCTAGCGACACGGACTGCAATATTTCCTTGGATATAACATCAGTTTTACATGGGGCATTGCCTTTGTGTGAAGAGTAACTTGTAGAGTAAGTGCGATTATTGAAGAATTATCTTGAACTGAGATTAAATTATCTAAAACCCCGAGTGTCTTCAACTCAGTTCGTCTGTGGTGAGTGATACTGTGAGTGAGTGTTCGCCACCGCAAAGTTTATTGATGAATTACAAATTATAGAAGTCGTTTAAACTAAGAATGAACATCAGAGGACACACTAATATAATTTATGACCAATGAGCTTATAGTACAGTGGAAACATGTCAAGATGTAGCATGTATTTTAATTTTTCAGAGCGTTGCTCTAACTTTCTAAGTCCTAACCAGGGTGCGAAGAAAGTATGAATCGTTGTTGTACTTAGTACTACTACTACTACTACATACAATCAATCTTTTAACTTTAAGATTCTTTAGTTTAGCCCTTGGCTTGCAGTTTCAACCGCTTATCTATTGACCATTGCCCATGGTGTCTGTCTGCAAGGGTCGACCAGTACAAAGATGGTCACAGGACATTGAAAACACATTGGGCATGACAATTGCGTGAGGCAGGGGAACTAGCAGAGGATCAAGAATCATTTTGATTTGGGAGGCTCTATTCGCGAATAGAGAAAAATTATATTCGCAATAGAATTATGGGAAGTAACAAACATGTCACAGTGTCTGCTCACTAGTCAATTTTAGTTTGAGCCATTAAGAAGTCTAAGAAGGTGGTTAATTTAAATAGGAATGTTCACTGCCACGAGTTTAATTCTGCCGAATTCTCAGTAATTTTTAATTAATCACCCTTCTTCTTACTTCTGTCCATTCTTCTGGCATCCCGTTGTATTTTTACATTACATTAGTCCTGTTTAAATATCAAGAATAATTTTTCAGAATTGGTATCCCCAATACAAATAACGCTCCCTCCAAATAATTGTGTCCCCAGTCGAGTTCAAGAATTAACTTTCGTTTCTGTACACATACTGTTACCAGGCATCCATGTGTAAATCCAAATGTAAAAAAAAACATATATTGGAAACAACAAACTGCCATCAGAATTGATAATGATGTAGGTCAATATCAGCCTATTAAAAGAGGTTTGAGACAGGGATGTGTAATGTCTCCAGATCATTTTTCCCTGTACAGTGAAAGTGTCAGTGTCCGCTCACTAGTCAATTTTAGTTTGAGCCAGTATGAAGGTGGTTAATTTGGGGCGCTATTTCAGTTGGCAAATAAAATTCACGTTAAACAAAGACATCTATTGGATCTGTCGATTCCGACACTCGATCACTCCATCACTGCCTGGGTGCTAAAAATGAAAAAAAAAATATTGCTTCCCGGGTGGAGAATCGAACCTCGATTTCCCGCGTGACAGGGGGAGACACTTACCACTATGCTACTGAGCTCATGTTAATAGATCAACGAAAAAATTATAATATAGCCACACGCATAGGCATAATCACGTGACCTACTTCTACTGCGAATATAATTTTTCTCTATTCGCAATTCTATTGTGAATAGTCACTTCGTTTTGATTTTGGTGGGACATCATGAGACCGCCTACATTCTGAGAGGATCTGCTGTGCGATGATGAGTATATTATACTCACAGTGTGGTCCAGTGTAGTAGTAGTAGTAATTGTAGCATTCATATTACAATACGATGCAATATATAGCACTTTATTATACTACTAATATACTACATTGTGATTCAGGAAATAGCATTGCATTACTATTTCTGTATTACATTATATTCCTGATTGTGGACTGGACATACATGTGATGGAGTCCACATTCCAGTGTAGTAGAATGTGAATTAATCAAGTGCCTTCTCCACAATGAAGGCTGGCTACAATGGATCTCCTACTCTGTCCCTACAATGTCTGTCTCTCATCCTGACTGTACATTCTGTAAGATTGCTGTTCATCCATCTCTTGATGTTGCTGTTTATCCATCTCTTGATGTTATCTTCTCACTTGTACTTTTGTCGACCTCTTGCTTGCTAGCCTTCAGCCTTACCCTCCAGTATGGTTTTTATAAGAGCGTTATGTCTTTTAACATGGCCAAAATATTTCACTTGCCTCTTTTTTTTTGTTGCTTTCATTAACTCTCTTTTCATTCCAAGTTTTTCTAGAACCACTGTATTTGATTATTTTTGTTTCCATGAAATACAACATATTCTTCTGTATATCCACATCTCCAGTGTAGTAGAATGCAGTGCTGTGTGATTCTGTATTGTGAATTATATAGAATAGTACTGTAACAGTGTGTAGTGCGGCACAGTGTGTAGAATAGTACTGTAACAGTGTATAGTGTGGCACAGTGTGTAGAATAGCACTGTAACAGTGTGTAGTGTGGCACAGTGTGTAGAATAGTACTGTAACAGTGTATAGTGAGGCACAGTGTGTAGAATAGTACTGTAACAGTATATAGTGTAGCACAGTGTGTAGAATAGTACTGTAACAGTGTATAGTGTGGCACAGTGTGTAGAATAGTACTGTAACAGTGTATAGTGTGGCACAGTGTGTAGAATAGTACTGTAACAGTATATAGCACAGTGTGTAGAATAGTACTGTAACATTGTATAGTGTGGCACAGTGTGTAGAATAGTACTGTAACAGTGTATAGTGTGGCACAGTGTGTAGAATAGTACTGTAACAGTGTATAGTGTGGCACAGTGTGTAGAATAGTACTGTAACAGTGTATAGTGTGGCACAGTGCGTAGAATAGTACTGTAACAGTGTATAGTGTGGCACAGTGCGTAGAATAGTACTGTAACAGTGTATAGTGTGGCACAGTGCGTAGAATAGTACTGTAACAGTGTATAGTGTGGCACAGTGCGTTGAATAGTACTGTAACAGTGTATAGTGTGGCACAGTGCGTAGAATAGTACTGTAACAGTGTATAGTGTGGCACAGTGCGTAGAATAGTACTGTAACAGTGTATAGTGTGGCACAGTGCGTAGAATAGTACTGTAACAGTGTATAGTGTGGCACAGTGCGTAGAATAGTACTGTAACAGTGTATAGTGTGGCACAGTGTGTAGAATAGTACTGTAACAGTGTATAGTGCGACACAGTGTGTAGAGTAGCACTGTAACAGTGTATAGTGCGGCACAGTGTGTAGAATAGCACTGTAACAGTGTGTAGTGCGGCACAGTGTGTAGAATAGCACTGTAACAGTGTGTAGTGTGGCACAGTGTGTAGAATAGCACTGTACCAGTGTGTAGTGTGTCACAGTGTGTAGAATAGTACTGTAACAGTGTATAGTGTGTCACAGTGTGTAGAATAGCACTGTAACAGTGTGTAGTGTGGCACAGTGTGTAGAATAGTACTGTAACAGTGTATAGTGCGGCACAGTGTGTAGAATAGTACTGTAACAGTGTGTAGTGTGGCACAGTGTATAGTGTGGCACTGTGTGTAGTGTGGCACTGTGTGTAGTGTGGCACAGTGTGTAGTGTGGTACAGTGTGTAGTATGGCACAGTGTGTAGTGTGGCACAGTGTGTAGTGTGGCACAGTGTGTAGTGTGGCACTGTGTGTAGTGTGGTACAGTGTGTAGTGTGGTACAGTGTGGCACAGTGTGTAGTGTGGCACAGTGTGTAGTGTGGCATAGTGTGGTACAGTGTGTAGTGTGGCGTAGTGTGGTACAGTGTGTAGTGTGGCACAGTGTGTAGTGTGGCACTGTGTGTAGTGTGGTACAGTGTGTAGTGTGGCACTGTGTGTAGTGTGGGACAATGTGTAGTGTGGCACTGTGTGTAGTGTGGCACTGTGTGTAGTGTGGCACAGTGTGTAATGTGGCACAGTGTGTAATGTGGCACTGTGTGTAGTGTGGCACAGTGTGTAATGTGGCACAGTGTGTAATGTGGCACTGTGTGTAATGTGGTACAGTGTGTAGTGTGGTACAGTGTGTAGAGTGGTACAGTGTGTAGTGTGGTACAGTGTGTAGTGTGGCACTGTGTAGTGTGGTACAGTGTGTAGAGTGGTACAGTGTGTAGAGTGGTACAGTGTGTAGTGTGGTACAGTGTGTAGTGTGGCACTATGTGTAATGTGGTACAGTGTGTAGTGTTGTACAGTGTGTAATGTGGTACAGTGTGTAGAGTTGTACAGTGTGTAGTGTTGTACAGTGTGTAGTGTGGTACAGTGTGTAGTGTGGTACAGTGTGTAGAGTTGTACAGTGTGGCACAGTGCGTAGTGTGGCACAGTGTGTAGTGTGGCACAGTGTGTAGTGTGGCACAGTGTGTAGTGTGGCACAGTGTGTAGTGTGGTACAGTGTGTAGTGTGGTACAGTGTGTAGAGTGGTACAGTGTGTAGTGTGGTACAGTGTGTAGTGTGGCACTGTGTAGTGTGGTACAGTGTGTAGAGTGGTACAGTGTGTAGTGTGGCACAGTGTGTAGTGTGGCACAGTGTGTAGTGTGGCACAGTATGTAATGTGGTACAGTGTGTAGTGTGGTACAGTGTGTAGAGTGGTACAATGTGTAGTGTGGTACAGTGTGTAGTGTGGCACTGTGTAGTGTGGTACAGTGTGTAGAGTGGTAGAGTGGTACAGTGTGTAGTGTGGTACAGTGTGTAGTGTGGCACTATGTGTAATGTGGTACAGTGTGTAGTGTTGTACAGTGTAATGTGGTACAGTGTGTAGAGTTGTACAGTGTGTAGTGTTGTACATTGTGTAGTGTTGTACAGTGTGTAGTGTGGTACAGTGTGTAGAGTAGTACTGTAACAGTGTATAGTGCGGCACAGTGTGTAGAATAGCACTGTAACAGTGTGTAGTGCGGCACAGTGTGTAGAATAGCACTGTAACAGTGTGTAGTGTGGCACAGTGTGTAGAATAGTACTGTAACAGTGTATAGTGTGACACAGTGTGTAGAGTAGTACTGTAACAGTGTATAGTGCGGCACAGTGTGTAGAATAGCACTGTAACAGTGTGTAGTGCGGCACAGTGTGTAGAATAGCACTGTAACAGTGTGTAGTGTGGCACAGTGTGTAGAATAGCACTGTACCAGTGTGTAGTGTGTCACAGTGTGTAGAATAGTACTGTAACAGTGTATAGTGTGTCACAGTGTGTAGAATAGCACTGTAACAGTGTGTAGTGTGGCACAGTGTGTAGAATAGTACTGTAACAGTGTATAGTGCGGCACAGTGTGTAGAATAGTACTGTAACAGTGTTTAGTGTGGCACTGTGTGTAGTGTGGCACAGTGTATAGTGTGGCACTGTGTGTAGTGTGGCACTGTGTGTAGTGTGGCACAGTGTGTAGTGTGGCACAGTGTGTAGTGTGGTACAGTGTGTAGTGTGGCACAGTGTGTAGTGTGGCACAGTGTGTAGTGTGGCACAGTGTGCAGTGTGGTACAGTGTGTAGTGTGGCACAGTGTGTAGTGTGGCACAGTGTGTAGTGTGGCACAGTGTGTAGTGTGGCACTGTGTGTAGTGTGGCACAGTGTGTAGTGTGGCAAAGTGTGTAGTGTGGTACAGTGTGTAGTGTGGTACAGTGTGTAGTGTGGCACAGTGTGTAGTGTGGCACAGTGTGTAGTGTGGCACAGTGTGTAGTGTGGCACAGTGTGTAGTGTGGCACAGTGTGTAGTGTGGCACAGTGTGTAGTGTGGCACAGTGTGTAGTGTGGCACTGTGTGTAGTGTGGGACAGTGTGTAGTGTGGGACTGTGTGTAGTGTGGCACTGTGTGTAGTGTGGTGGCACTGTGTGTAGTGTGGCACTGTGTGTAGTGTGGCACTGTGTGTAGTGTGGCACTGTGTGTAGTGTGGCACTGTGTGTAGTGTGGTACCGTGTGTAGTGTGGTACAGTGTGGCACAGTGTGTAGTGTGGCACAGTGTGTAGTGTGGCGTAGTGTGGTACAGTGTGTAGTGTGGCGTAGTGTGGTACAGTGTGTAGTGTGGCGTAGTGTGGTACAGTGTGTAGTGTGGCACAGTGTGTAGTGTGGCACTGTGTGTAGTGTGGTACAGTGTGTAGTGTGGCACTGTGTTTAGTGTGGGACAGTGTGTAGTGTGGCACTGTGTGTAGTGTGGCACTGTGTGTAGTGTGGCACAGTGTGTAATGTGGCACAGTGTGTAATGTGGCACTGTGTGTAGTGTGGCACAGTGTGTAATGTGGCACAGTGTGTAGTGTGGCACAGTGTGTAATGTGGCACAGTGTGTAATGTGGCACTGTGTGTAATGTGGTACAGTGTGTAGTGTGGTACAGTGTGTAGAGTGGTACAGTGTGTAGTGTGGTACAGTGTGTAGTGTGGCACTATGTAGTGTGGTACAGTGTGTAGAGTGGTACAGTGTGTAGAGTGGTACAGTGTGTAGTGTGGTAGAGTGTGTAGTGTGGCACTATGTGTAATGTGGTACAGTGTGTAGTGTTGTACAGTGTGTAATTTGGTACAGTGTGTAGTGTGGTACAGTGTGTAGAGTTGTACAGTGTGTAGTGTGGCACAGTGTGTAGTGTGGCACAGTGTGTAGTGTGGCACAGTGTGTAGTGTGGCACAGTGTGTAGTGTGGCACAGTGTGTAGTGTGGCACAGTATGTAGTGTGGTACAGTGTGTAGTGTGGTACAGTGTGTAGAGTGGTTGTAACAGTAGTGGAGTACTGGGGTATTATTAGGATCTAGTGGGAAACAGCTACAGCACGATTGAGCATTGGGACTGAAAGTGAGGGGAGATGCTCGATCGTGACGTAGTGGGTTGTCTGGGGGCAGAACTGGGAAGAAGCCATGTTGTCATCATGAGGAAAATAAACAGTCTTTGAATAAAAACCCAGTCTTTGTTGGTTCTGTACTCTGTTACAGGACTAATTTTGGAGCCTACGACCGAGGATTTGAGCCTGGTATAATCCGGTCTACAGAGAAACAACGCGAAGTCATGCCGTATACTATGTAACATCGCGGAGGTCAAAAATTGAGAAGATGATCCTTGCTCCATTTGTCTAAATCGCCAGAAACAATTTCGGCGCACTTTTAAACCAGCATTGAACGTAACAAGGCGCAGTGGGAAAGATGGCCAATAAGTAAGTTATCTGTGAATACAGCGACCAAAAGCCCCGGCAGGGTCGGTTGTCTGTAAGTCTTTTTCAAGACTTGAGATAACAAATAAATTGGCGTCAAGAGAAGAGTGAAAACCAACCCAACTTGCCATAACGGGTGGCAGCGCCTGCAAACACCATCATAACGACTCCTCTTGGTCATTACTCTGCTGAATATGTCAAGTTCAAGTCAGTGAATCAATATCTCGAACGAGGAGTGTGCTGAAAGTCGGCTCAGTTTGATCAGGTCTTGAGCAAACAGAACTTTGGCAAAAGGGCAATCCAGAAATCCAGTCGTCTGATCGTTGAGTCAGGTGAGAAAGAACATTTCAATAAGACAATCAAGTTCAGCCTCATGTTAAATAGGTTTCGTTCGAAACGCTAATAAATAGAAAAAAGAACGTTGGTAAAAGACAATTGAGACAGCAAATAAATAAGGGTTGCCCAATGTTTTGTTGACGAGTCAGACTATCTCGGGGCTCTACTGCAATCGAGAGCCGCTCGCTGTTGTCTGTCAGACTATCTCAAGACGTCGATGATGTACTCCATCTCAGAAGGGACCCAACCAGGGGTTGAAGCACGGTACTGAGCATCCCAAGAAGAGAGATTACCTGAGAACGAACGAACTGTCTGAGGGGCACGATTGGTTTCAACTACTACAGCGTTGAGTGTAATCTGACGGCGAGCCTAGGAAAATACGTCGTGCTTGGATCGAGAAACAGAAGTACGGAAATTTATAAACCTGGTAACTGATTGAACTGTTCTTAAGAAATAAGTGATTTGTGTTTCTTAAATTAGGAAATTACAATTGTGAAGTTGTTTGCTTGCTCTGTTTAAGTATATTTCAGCATGGCGGAACAAGACACCTTAGCACAAGTTTTGACGGGGGTAGGAACAGCAGACTTAATATGGTTATTAAACAACAAGGAATGGCAACAGAAATTGTGAAGTTTAGTGGACAGGCCAGAGACTTTAAGAAATGGGTCACTTCCATAGAAAAATATGCGTATTTAATCTCAGCAACAGATGAAGAGAGAATGAGACTGGCTTATCAGACGGCAACGGAACCGGTTTCGGATCATATAAGAAGAAAGTTAGAGGCTAGAGTAGATGAGACATGGGAACAATTCAAGGAAGACCTAGCACGGAAGTATGCGGAAATAACGGACCCACAACATGCATTTTCGGTGTTGAGACAGGCTAAACAAAATAACGGAGAGACGGTACCAATTGTTCAGCGATAGGTTGATTAACCTGGCTGAAGAGGCATTCTTAGGACAGAATGTACGAGGAGAAGAGGTGGAGAGGATGTTAGTAGGGATTTTTGTAGATGGCATAAAATCCGATGGTTTGAAATTTAAGCTGATGAGGGAAAACCCTGAGAGGTTATCACAAGTGGTAGATATCGCGGTACAAGAAGAAAATTTGAGACGTAGATTTAGATTGAGAACAGGACGAGAATTAGGAAGTAGTCGAGAAGACAGAGTTGAGGAGCCCATGGAAATAGGACAAACAAGATTCGGATGGAATAGGAGAGGAGGAATACAGACGTTACAAGGTAGAAATAGATATGATAACGATGAAAGAAGAAATATGAGATACCCTACAAGGGAGACAGTAGGCAACACAAATAGCACAAATATTGTCTGTTGGGTTTGTGGTCAACGGGGACATGTTTCTCGTTTTTGTAATAACAGGCGTTGTCCAGTCGAATACACAGGGTAGACATGACAATAACAGGGTGAGTAGGAATGTTGAAGATAGACACAGGAATTTTACAGGTACAAGAACGCAGGAAAACCGGCGCCCTACCTATTAAATGGGACCTATGGTAGGAAGGGAAATAATAAGGTCCCAAGGTTTAAAGAGTATGTTAATAACAGGTATAGTAGGACGAACAGAGAATATTTTCAAATAGATGAAGTCAAGCAATTTATAGAAAATAAAACAGATTATAGCTCTTGTATAATAGAAATAGGAAAGTATAGAGTTCGTACATTAATTGATTCAGGAGCTCAGGTTAGTGTAGTAAAAGAAAGTTTTCTTATACAAAATAGTAAGAAAATTGTAAAGTATTTAAGAGTCATAATAATTTACACTCTGTTACTGGACAGAATTTACAAGTAATTGGACAAACAATGATAATTTTAAGTTAGGAGGGATCATACATAAGACATCTTTTTCATGTAGTGAAGATTTAAATAGAACATGTTTGATAGGAAGAGATTTTTTAATAAAAATGGAGTAAGACTTTTCTATGATTTACATAAATTAAAATTCAAGGACGTCTATGTAGATATGGAGGAAGACATGCATATATCAGCACTGGTTAGAGTTAAAATGTCCACGACGTTAAAACCACAGTCGGTTAATTTGATACAAGCAAAGCTGAAGAGAACCCATATTATGTGGCAGGAAAAACAGTCAGAATCACTGAGTTACAAGAAGAAGTAATTGGTGAGCCTGGTTTGGAAGTTCCGGATGGAATAATGGCGTTGGATAAACACTTAACCTTTCCAGTGATGGTTATCAACAACACAGGTAGAGAAATCAAATTATACAGAGGATGTGTGATAGCCAAACTAGATCATAACATTAGTGACATATTGGCAACGATAGAGCAGAAATGTCGGGAACAAGTTATTCAGAAACTTCTAGTGAAAGAGGTTAATAACAGACGCGACACGCGGAAGAAGAGGGAACGTCAGAATGGATGAATTGATCCATCCACCCAGAAGAAATAAAGCCCAAATACATTCACTAGACAAAATGACAAGGGAACAAGAATTGTTGTCACAGTTAAAAGCTCCGCCAGAAAATAAGGAAGTATTAGAACAACAACTTATAAAGCAAAATCAGGATGTGTTTGCAGTTAATGATTTAGAATTGGGAAAGACACAAACAGTTACAATGGAAATAGATACGGGAGACCATCCACCAATTAGTTTAAAACCATATAGAACTCCATTAAGAAATAGAGAAATCGTGGAAAAGGCAATAGAAGAGATGTTGAAAGCAGGAATTATAACAAGGTCGAAGTCAGAGTGGTCATCTCCGGTCGTCATCGTGGCCAAACCTGATGGTTCGAGTCGCTTTGTTGCGATTTATAGGGCGTTAACAAAATCACCAAGAATGTAGCGTACCACTGCCAGTAATTGATGATATTTTGGGGCTGCTTAATGGCTCTACATATTTCACGATGCTGGACGCAAGGTCAGGATTCTGGTGTATTCCGATGTCGAAGGACGCGCAGAAGAAGAAGTGCTTTCTGTACCCATGATGGGCTCTTACGAATTCTTACGAATGCCTTTTGGGGGTCAAAACTGCACCTCTCACTACATGCTGTTAATAAATGAAGTATTAGAAGGTATGCAAAAATTGCATTAGCCTATATAGACGATATACTGATTTATACGAAAGGAGATGTGATTGATCATTTAAAACATATTAGACTAGTGTTTGACAGGTTAAGAAAGCATGATGTTAAATTGAAGCTTAGTAAATGCCAGTTTTTAAAGGACAGAAACAAAATATTTGGGGTATATTATAAATAGAGAAGGTATAAAACCAGACCAGGACAAGATAAAGGTTATTAAAGAATTACCTCCTCCAACTAACGTTAAGGAAGTGCGTGCGTTATAGGAACCTGTGCATATTATAGGCGGTTTGTCCCAGCGTTTTCAAAGATAGCAGAACCTATTACAAATTTAACAGGCAAATACGCTAGATTTAAGTGGGATGATGAGTGTCAAAAAGCGTTCGAGTATTTAAAAAACAGCTTAACACTGGTACCACTATTGACGCATCCAGACTTAAACAAACAGTTAATACTGTACACAGATGCTTCGGACAATGCAGTAGGAGCATGTTTGGTTCAACCATATGAAGGAAAAGAGTCTGGAATACCAGGGGTTAAAAATGAAAGGCCAATCTACTTCTTATCTCATAAACTTAGCAAATCACAACGGAAATGGACTACTATTGAGAAAGAGGCATATGCCATTCATTATGCTCTTCAGAAACTAAATTACTACTTACAAAACCCAAATTTTGTTATTAGAACTGACCATATGCCTTTAAAGTCTTTTTTAGAAGCTCCAGTGCAGAACAGGAAAATACAGACGTGGGCATTGAATCTACAGGGATACAACACGAAAATAGAGTACATTCCAGGTAGGATTAACACATGCGCTGATTTGTTATCTAGGATTCCGTACCCACAGTCATCAGGAGACACAGAAGATGAAGCTGAACCAGAGATAGACGACCGAAACTGGCAAGTAAATATTTTAGATTCTGCCATAATAAATAGGGAAGAATTTGAGAGTGTACCATCAGATCAAGAGTCTGAACATAGAGAAGAAGACCTACAGTTAGCACAATTTAATATGAAAGAAGAACAAGAGTTGGATCCAAAAGTCATACAAATAAAAGAAAAATTAAGAGAAACGGAAGATAACAAATATAAAAAGAATTATTTGGTTTTACAAGAGGATGGACAGTTATACTATATGTGTGAAAGGAACGAACAGCTAAGGAAATATATTCCAAAACATTTAGAAAATGAAGTTTTAAAAGCGTATCACAATGAAAATGGACATCTCGGTCGGGACAAGTTGGTGAAAGCACTTACAAGCAAATATTATTGGCCAAACTTGTTTAAATCTGCATGCAAATATGTGGATACGTGTGAAAAATGCAGATTAAGGAACATGAAAACAATAAAGTGTCCCTTACAAGATACAGATATTCCTCAGTTCCCAATGCAAAAGATTAGTTTAGATATATCAGGTCCACACCCTAGAACATTGTCAGGAAACGTGTATTTAATTCATATAGTAGACGTCTACAGTCTTTGGCCGGAAATTTATGCAATTCCAGATAAGAGCGCAGATACAGTCATTAATATTTTTTTACAGGAGTTCGTACCAAGATTTGGTTGCCCACAAAGTATACTTACGGATAATGGTAGAGAGTTTGTAAATAAAAAATTCGAAAAGTTATTAAAAGATTTGAATATAAAACATATAAAGACCTCATATTATAGACCTTCTTCAAATGCTAGAAACGAACGTCAACATCGGACGTTATACGACGTTATAGCAAAGATTATTGATGAACATGAAAAAGATTGGGATCTATTCTTAGGACCTGCCCTTAGCGCTATTCGTACAAATCAAAATGAGAGCACGGGATTTTCACCATTTTATTTAATACACGGGAGAGAACCAATACTACCTATAGATAATCTGTTAAAACCGAGACGGAAATATATGGGAGAAGAATTTCAAGAGACCATAATACAGGAAATGCATAAAGCACACGTAAGATTAAAGAATAATATATTTAAAGCTAGGGAAAGACAGAAAAAGTACAAAAATGTAAATACAAAATTACAGGAGTTTAAAGTAGGTGATAGAGTTTATTACAAGAAACATAGAAGAAACTCTAAGTTTGATGCTCGTTGGATCCCAGGTTATTACGTTTTGGAAAAACTAGGTAATGTATCGTATACTATCAAGAACCAGGTCACAGGACATGTGGCAAGGGCACATGTAGAGCACTTAAGAAGAGATGATGAGGAGAAGAGAAATGAGAATTATAATAATAATTATGATTCAGACACCGGATATTTAGATGAACAAGTTGTCAGAGGAGCTACAGTAACCCCAAGTTTTAGAAAAGAACCAGCACAAAATCAATTGCTAGCAACTCCAAGTTACGAAGATACTCAAGAACAGACGATTCCGAAAACTAATGGAAGAAGAAAATGTGAATGAAACTCATTATGATAGTATGGAAGAGGAAATAGGTGCTCCATTTAAGAATACTAGACAAGCAACGAAAAGAAGAATGGATAAACAAAGAGATAAAGAAGTGAAAAGACAGAGGAGAATTAGGGATTATTCAACAAGCGGTGAAGATATGCCTCTACTAGAAAGGTCCTTAAGAAATGAGGATAGACAAATTAGATGGGATGTTGAACAGAAGAGATTAGCGGCTGCTAACGACAGACATACAGAAGAAGAAGAAGAAATGGATGAAAAGTCAGAATCAAGTAGTAGTATGGAAGAAACTAATAAGTTGTACGAAGAAGAGGATATTGATGTAGAGTTAGCACTTATTCAAAGAAACTTGGAGTTGTTGAAGAAGTGGAAACGTAGGAGATAGATAAATAGAGTATACTGCAGATGGCAAGTTATAAGTTTCAGGATTTAGAAGTGAAAGTGATGCTTGAAGAAGTATACGAAACGGTGGAAATGGAAAAGGATTCTATGGACATTTTTTAAAAGTAGTCTTGAGGAATAGTTAAGCAGTGAGATGACTAATAGAGAGGCATATATATATATATATATATATATATATATATATATATATATATATATATATATATATATATATATATATATATATATATATATTTGTAATAGAATTGCTGGTTGAAATTATGTTTCTACTTCTTGACTTTTCGTAAATTGGACAAATTGGGTATTGGTACAATAGGTGAATGTACTCTATAGAAAAGTAGACAAGTTTTTTTATTGGTGCTAGAAATGCCGTGTTTAACGATAAGGATTAATAAGTTATAGTGATGATTGGTCCAAGGGAAATAATTGGCAGGCCAGATCACAAGTTAATTGATAAGTAGATGATGGCTACTACATTGAGTTGATATTGGATTAGTCGCCACATTACAAATAGATAAAAGGAGTCAACATGTAGTTTACAGTGCTTACTTAAGAGGATATTCCGGATGTTATGTTGTGTTAGGAGTTAAGATAGAAAATGATAGAAAGTTGTGAGGGGAGAGAATAAACGGTACGGTCAGTGTTATAAGTTAAGAAATTAGTCTGTAGTTAACAGATATACAGATAGACAGTGAAGTGTTTGGTTTTCTCGGTCATAGAAATACTGGAATGACTTGTATAAATAGATATGCGTTACGTTACTTAGTATGAGAGGCCAATGTTGGTGGGTCACTATACGTAGTAATTTTAAGAGAGTTTTAATTGTTTTGAAAACTGTGTTTTATTGACGTCTAAGTTTTATGAGTCATGAGTCATATATAATATGTTTTTTATGCTTGAGTTGGTACTGGAAAATGATGGCTATTATTTGGTTGTTTTATTGAGCCTAAGTTTCAATGCCTCATATATAATAAGTTTTTTTTTCTTGATTTGGTCTTGTAAAATGATTGTTGTTGTTGATTAATTGATTTAGAATAGGATTATTGTGTTCCTAGTATTTGGAGTAAAAACTATTGGTCCGTAAAAGTGTCCAATAGTGATAGGTAGTAATAGAATGTTTTATTCTGATTTGATAAAATGCATGTTATGTCATTTTAAAATGTGTTTTTTTTCTTTAGATTAATTTGGGGGTATGACGTCTTGTGTTGATTTTATTTCGATTACATGAATGGTTTGGTATATTAAGTTACATGGTTATAAAGTTAGTTAAGTAAGTTTAAGTTTCAAATATATGAGATTTTGCTTAAGGTTTTTCGTTCAGAAAAGAGTTAATAAAAACTACTTTGTCCACTGATATAAGGTAGGGGAAGACTGTAAATGGCAGTATATAAGTATGGGATATACGGGGGCAAGATATAGGTGCTGTGAAAAACCAGCGTTAATTATGTTAAAAGTGTTCATAGAATATGAACATGGGCTCGTGGTTAAAGATGAGATAACGAAATATAGACAAGATTGTGGATGGCAATATAAATGTTGGAATATATAAGGCT
Organism: Cepaea nemoralis; assembly: GCA_014155875.1. Classification (NCBI taxonomy): domain Eukaryota; kingdom Metazoa; phylum Mollusca; class Gastropoda; order Stylommatophora; family Helicidae; genus Cepaea; species Cepaea nemoralis. The sequence continues at coordinate 256,526 of JACEFZ010013769.1, forward strand.
TGTGAAAACTTATGTCAAATTGTTTTATAATGAACAAAGATCTATTTCATAAGGTGTATTTTAAAAAAATTATTTTACAAAATTTTTTTATTGGCAAGGGAGGTAAAGGTGAGTGTCTTAAATATTCATTGCTGTATGTACATGTGGTCATGTTGAGTATTCATTCTTATACTTCTCACTCGGTGCGCACCGCTTCTTTACTTTTTCTAACTACATTGTTTTTGTAAGTCCTGTGTTCTGGAAGAGTGAGAAATTTTATAAGGTCAAAAGTTACGATAACGATTTTACGAGCTGTTCTTATGATATGTATATTTGATACAGGAACTGGAGGAGCCAAGAAAGGACCAGAAATATATATAGTGGATAGCTATATAGTTTGGGGAAATAGATTGGCTTGCTTAATATCAAGTGGTTTAGGGAGATTAAGGAACTGTAAGAACTAAAGAAAGGGGAGAAGGAGTGTTTAGGTTAAAAGAGTTACCATACGTGGTACGATGTATTATACAAAGTAGAATCGAAGAAGAAGTATATAGTGGGTTACTAGCTGACAATATAACCGGGAGAAGGGTTAAAAGATATATTATTTACTCAAAATTGAGTTAGTATAGGGAAGGATTAGAGGAACTGTGAGAGATAAGGAATAAGAGGGAATAGAGTAAGGGGATTAGGAGTAAAGATTTTTCCTTTATAAGGAAAATTCTTTAATAAACATAGGGAGGTGTAACAGTAGTGGAGTACTGGGGTATTATTAGGATCTAGTGGGAAACAGCTACAGCACGATTGAGCATTGGGACTGAAAGCGAGGAGAGATGCTCAATCGTGACGTAGTGGGTTGTCTGGGGGCAGTCAACATCCCGCCTGAGAACTGGGAAGAAGCCATGTTGTCATCATGAGGAAAATAAACAGTCTTTGAATAAAAACCCAGTCTTTGTTGGTTCTGTACTCTGTTACATGGTACAGTGTGTAGTGTGGTACAGTGTGTAGTGTGGCACTGTGTAGTGTGGTACAGTGTGTAGAGTGGTACAGTGTGTAGTGTGGCACAGTGTGTAGTGTGGCACAGTGTGTAGTGTGGCACAGTATGTAATGTGGTACAGTGTGTAGTGTGGTACAGTGTGTAGAGTGGTACAGTGTGTAGAGTGGTACAATGTGTAGTGTGGTACAGTGTGTAGTGTGGCACTGTGTAGTGTGGTACAGTGTGTAGAGTGGTACAGTGTGTAGAGTGGTACAGTGTGTAGTGTGGTACAGTGTGTAGTGTGGCACTATGTGTAATGTGGTACAGTGTGTAGTGTTGTACAGTGTGTAATGTGGTACAGTGTGTAGAGTTGTACAGTGTGTAGTGTTGTACATTGTATAGTGTTGTACAGTGTGTAGTGTGGTACAGTGTGTAGAGTTGTACAGTGTGTAGTGTGGCACAGTGTGTAGTGTGGCACAGTGTGTAGTGTGGCACAGTGTGTAGTGTGGCACAGTGTGTAGTGTGGTACAGTGTGTAGAGTTGTACAGTGTGTAGAGTTGTACAGTGTGTAGTGTGGCACAGTGTGTAGTGTGGCACAGTGTGTAGTGTGGCACAGTGTGTAGTGTGGCACAGTGTGTAGTGTGGCACAGTATGTAATGTGGTACAGTGTGTAGTGTGGTACAGTGTGTAGAGTGGTACAATGTGTAGTGTGGTACAGTGTGTAGTGTGGCACTGTGTAGTGTGGTACAGTGTGTAGAGTGGTACAGTGTGTAGAGTGGTACAGTGTGTAGTGTGGTACAGTGTGTAGTGTGGCACTATGTGTAATGTGGTACAGTGTGTAGTGTTGTACAGTGTGTAATGTGGTACAGTGTGTAGAGTTGTACAGTGTGTAGTGTTGTACATTGTGTAGTGTTGTACAGTGTGTAGTGTGGTACAGTGTGTAGAGTTGTACAGTGTGTAGTGTGGCACAGTGTGTAGTGTGGCACAGTATGTAGTGTGGCACAGTATGTAGTGTGGCACAGTGTGTAGTGTGGCACAGTGTGTAGTGTGGCACAGTGTGTAGTGTGGCACAGTGTGTAGTGTGGCACAGTGTTTAGTGTGGCACAGTATGTAGTGTGGCACAGTGTGTAGTGTGGCACAGTGTGTAGTGTTGTACATTGTGTAGTGTTGTACAGTATGTAGTGTGGTACAGTGTGTAGTGTGGCACTATGTGTAATGTGGCACAGTGTGTAGTGTGGCACAGTGTGTAGTGTGGCACAGTGTGTAGTGTGGCACAGTATGTAGTGTGGCACAGTGTGTAGTGTGGCACAGTGTGTAGTGTGGTACAGTGTGTAGTGTTATACATTGTGTAGTGTTGTACAGTGTGTAGTGTGGTACAGTGTGTAGAGTTGTACAGTGTGTAGTGTGGCACAGTGTGTAGTGTGGCACAATGTGTAGTGTGGCACAGTGTGTAGTGTGGCACAGTGTGTAGACAGTGTGTAGTGTGGCACAGTGTGTAGTGCTGCACATTGTCATGCACTTATCATCATGTAGCAGGCCTGTCGCAGAACCTCGCTTGTAAAGCACACCAAGAAGACTCAATCATGCACCAGCTCGCCGCCTCATGCATGATCTCAGAGTGTCTTCAATGTCCTTTGGCCACCGTTGTGCTGGTTGATCCTTGCCTCTTCTTTCAGGAATGATGCCTTCTATTACTGCCTTTCCTATGCCACTGTGATGGTTAATATGGCCAAAATATTTCAGTTTCAGGGCCACTATGCTGTTTATGAGACAGTTTTCTTTATTGTTCAGATCCGGTGGAATGTAATTATTTGTCTTCATTATTGCAGTATATGCAATGTAGTACATATTACAACATAAAGAAGAAAACAGAATTTGAAATCACTTGCATTGAGCCACAGACCAGATAAAACAATACAGCATAATTCACATTGTTAGTTAGTTAATCGCGGTTCCAACTTCACGGCAAAGGATCACCCCGTTATGCCCTGTTCCTGTGCCAATGTTAAGAGTTGATGGAGCCCATTACTTGGGACGGAATCTTAGACAGAGGAAACAGGAATTTAAAAAAAAAAAAAAGATTTCAAAAGGCTATAGGTTCAACTTCATTGCGCCAAGTTTTATCCCACATGGCTTGGTCTCTTTCTGCAGGGCGACCTGCCCAAAGTAATCCGATTAAAGCACAAACTCTGTAGCTCCAGCGACGACCCAGAGGAATCTCCAAGAAAATTGCACTTGTGAACTAAACCCACAACCTTTGGAGTGCGAGTCAGGCGGTGTAACCACTTTGTAACAGAGACTGTCTGGTTTTTTTCCCCGCATATCCTTTACAGGACATTGCAGTCAACACCAGCATTTTTCAGCTGCTTTTGATGTCTTGGCAAGATTACGCTCTGTCAGCATCCCCAATAAGCCCTTACAGGAGTAAGGAGTTAACACTAGGCTAGTAGAGAGACACCCAGACAGGGAAGACACCGACTGCTATTAATACCTCGCAGGGAGACACATTTGTATCAGACCAGAGGGCAAAGAGTACGGATGAGCGGGGGCTTTCCCCAAGCAATTGGGTTGCTGGTAACCGTGATATGTCAGGTTACTCAAACTCACCAGCCAGCGTGCTGGCCAGTCCAGGCACGCAATAGTAGCAACTGCACGGAGGGAAAAAGGGCCCGTGCTGGTCCACGCTATGTGTAGCGGGACAGACTGACTGGAGACGGTAGAGAGGTCGGACGTATCCTTGACCAATACGATAGCTTTCTATGCCATAGGCAAACTTAGGGCTATATCATTTAGATTGTGTAATGCTAGCATCACCTATCATCACGTTGATATATTCATATTGTGTAACCATGATGAAGCCTAATGCTTGTAGAGCCATTCACATGTCGGCTCTGAATAAATTGCATTCCTTTCGCAAATGTCATGAATTGTTATTTCGTGCAGTGCGAAAGTAGCGGAGTCTTGAAAGCTGCAGCGCACAGGTCGCTGACAGGCTAGACCCCGAATTGGTGTCAGAATGGTCAAAGAACCAACGCAAGCTGCGAATTAAGGTCAGAACACATTGAACGAACGCCAGCAGTACAATTACTGTCAGATTTCAGTGAACGTTTTCTGAACAGCCATAGCAGGCAGTTGTAGTAATATTCGACGAGCAGTTAACACCAACATGCAAGTGGTATTATAAACCACTAAACGAACGCTAACTATCGATAATATTACAAAGTTCTGTGCCAGAATTAGTTCAATGCACATTTCGACATTTGTGATGTATGATATATTGCAAAGTAATACAAATATTATTGTGATACATGCTAGAAATTAAATTTTTTCTTGTGGTGAATTATACGATCGCCCAAAGTTGTGGAGTGTGAACCACAAGTGAGACAAATTAGATCGGTAAAGTGTGAAATTCTACCAATATTAATTTGAAAGTATGTTATTAAATTAAAAGCAATTGAAATGTATAAGATCATCAGTGAACATCACCATCGTAACCACCGTGTACATTTCATTGCGTGTGATACAGCCATCAATGTCACCATTCTACGAAATCATTAAATAGAGTAGCGACGAACTGCAGCCTAGAACGAAGGTACGCCAGAGTCAAACGGCGAAGACAAGACGACATTGACGGCCATACGACTAATCATCTCACTTATCATCTAACAATCATTCAGACGATCATATCATTCATCATTAATACCATCTATCACTATTTATCACATTCTCATTCACCAATCGCATGATATAGGAAATTATAGTAACATCATTATGAAATATAAATATTTGATAAAATATGATGAATTGTGAGCTTGTATTTACAACGTAAGCGTGTGTCTAATTGTTGCTGCTCTACCAACCAGAACGCAGCCGTGTGTCAGCGAATCAAACCAGTGTGTAGTGTGAAAGACTGCGGTGGAACATCCCAAGTACCGCACTGTCCAACAAATTAGATGAGTATATTTTCCGAATATTTCGATATGCTCTAACGTAATCATGCATCTTCCTTTCCAGCAAATGATGTACATGTACTAACACATTATTGTATACTATTCTGTGCATATTATTATATTATCATTGTGAAGTAACATAACGCCACAAAATGGCGTCACTAAATGAATGTATCCAGGCGGGCATCGCCATGGGCCACACTGGAGATAAACTAGAAAAATGGGCAGACCAAAAGTATAAAGAAGAAACAGAAAGAAAAGCTGCTCTTGACAGAGATGAAAGAGCATTAGAAAGACAACATCAAAAAGAAATGAAAGAGATCGAGGAGGCTACTAAGCTAAAGATGAAGGAAATGGAGGTAGATTCTAACATACAAATAGCCTCTAGCAAACAAAAGAGCCACGAAGAACAAAACAAATTCAGTAAATACAAAGGCCTCATTAAACCATATACGGTAGGTGATTCAATCAGCGCATGGACTGAAAATATAGAGTTCCAACTAAAAACACAGAAAATACCTTTAGAGGATTGGGCAATGATTTACATGAGGAATCTGAGTGGGGAGCCTTTAAAAGTAATAGAATCCATACCTACTGATCTTAGAAACAATTACCAGTACATACACGATAGGAATAATGCAACATTTTCTTTTGGACGCTACTGGTTACCAAATTCAATTCTCACAGATTAAACCAAAAGCAACTGAAACGTTCTTAGACTACATTTCTAACGTGCAGAGCACATTTAAAAAATGGACTAAGGCGGCTAAAGTAGGTAACAGTTATGAAAAACTTGAAGAGCTAATAGTAATGGACAAAGTTGTGTCGACAGTACCTACCCCTTTTGCTAAGTTCTTACAACAGTCAGACATTGATTCCATTCAACAATTAGAGAAACGGGGGTCAGCTTATTTTTCCTCGAATCGGGACATATTCAAAACTACATCATATGACACAGAAATTACAGCTTTTGCAAACAGAGTCCCTGATAGATCCTACAAACAGAAAGACTATAGTAAGAAGGACAAACCATATCAGAAACCACCTCAATGTATTTATTGCAATCTGTTTCACCCAACATATTCGATGTGTGATAAAAACCCCACATATCCGGCACACCTAGAACAAGTGTTAAAGAAGCAAGAAAGCAGGAGATCATCGTTTAAACGTGCTGTAAAATGTTATTTTTGTTCTAGTTATGGCCATTATAGCAATAGGTGTCTTGGGAGACAGAAAATGAAGGCAAACAACGCAGCCCTCATCGATACATCATCAGACGATGATAGTGACATAGATCCTGAACTTGTCAATGTATTGCCAACGAATGAATGTCAGAATGTAGCGTCAGTAACCGATATTTTAAACTTTAAGACGTGCAAAGTATGCCAACAGTTTCATGCGGAGGGGAGATTGAAATGTGGACACGTAATATCATGTTCAAATGAAGAAGCTAATGCAGCATGTGCCTCCAGAGGTAACCTTAAGTTCTACGATGCACAGGTCAATGGTAAACCATGCCAATGCTTAGTTGATAGCGGCTGTACTATACTGGGATTAAGAAGAGAACTTGCTAGAACAGAAGATTATACGGGTGAATTTGTCAAATGCCGTACTTTCTCGGGTACCATCGAGAAATATCCACTGGCAAAAGCGCATATCAATACCCCGTTCCTTACCGGCACATTTACGTGCGCTATCCTCCAAAATCCATGTACGGACCTTATTTTGGGATGTCTTGATGCATTGAAAGAATGTACAGACGACAACATAAAAGCCTGGAATGAAACACACAGGGTCAACGCTGTAACTAAGTCAGATACAGAAATAAGTTATACTGACTTACAAAATAAAACTCTACAGCTACTAACACCAAGTGGTGCAGATACCAACACTACTCGCCAAAAGTTGAGCGAGGCACAAAGCACCGACCAAACACTCACACCATATTTTAACTTGTTATGTGAGCGAAAGAAAGTTTCTAAAAATTCTTCCAGGCACGCAATAGTAGCAACTGCACGGAGGGAAAAAGGGCCCGTGCTGGTCCACGCTATGTGTAGCGGGACAGACTGACTGGAGACGGTAGAGAGGTCGGACGTATCCTTGACCAATACGATAGCTTTCTATGCCATAGGCAAACTTAGGGCTATATCATTTAGATTGTGTAATGCTAGCATCACCTATCATCACGTTGATATATTCATATTGTGTAACCATGATGAAGCCTAATGCTTGTAGAGCCATTCACATGTCGGCTCTGAATAAATTGCATTCCTTTCGCAAATGTCATGAATTGTTATTTCGTGCAGTGCGAAAGTAGCGGAGTCTTGAAAGCTGCAGCGCACAGGTCGCTCAATAGTTTGTCATTAATTTCTGAGCGATCAGCTCACATATCCCCGTAAGTAACCAATGCGATGTGATCCGCTACCGAATCTCGCACAGCTGCGTTACCCACATGAATATATGGGAATATGGAGAAAGTCGTTAGCTCCTATGCCAGGGAGACCGGTGACTCCTTGTCTAGAGGAAGTAAAAGAAAGGTCAAGGTGGTCCTGCAGCAGATACTACTATTGGTGTGGGAAGTGCTTGGCCTTCACACATTCTAGGTCACGGCGTGTGGGGGTGGGGTGGCCAGTGCTGTACCTTACTGAAGTCAGACTCACTGTTCTCTGAACTCGAGAGGTGCTTAACTGGCGTTATGCAATCATCTCGAAAGAGGAAAAAAAAGAAGAAGAAAACAAGTTGAAGTGTTCAGATGTAAACAGCTGTCTTTCAGTTGCAGATGTTCGGATGGTGAAATATTGTTACAGTGCAGATCTGAAAAGGCTGACTCACCTGGGACCCAAGAAATAGTTTTTCTGATAAGAAATTCCTCTTATAAGAGCTGAAGCATATAGTAATGCATTTACAACATAGAATACAATATTGTTCTTCACAACAGAAATTTGCCACATCTGAGATTGCCTTAAGCGGTTTGCACTGTACTACTCTTTGTGTGTGTGTGTGTGTGCATGCGTGAGAGAGAGAGAGAGAGAGAGAGAGAGAGAGAGAGAGAGAGAGAGAGAGAGAGAGAGAGAGATAGAGAGATTCTTAAAAAATGGATAATAAATTCTTAAAAATCTGGGTAACATTTATTTTTTTTCCATTGTAGCTAATTTTTGTCAAATTTTTAAAAAAATATAGAAGTGCAGTTTAATTGCTTAATCATTGTAGAAAATAGATAATCAGATAATCATTTTCTTGTGTATTCTTCTCAGAATGAGCAACCAGTGGAACAGTGGGCAGCTTCAATCAGGACTTCCCTCCCAAGGAAGCCAGGTGATGATGTTTGATCCCACACAGTTCAAGGCACCAGCTACTCATGGAGGAGCTCTCTCAAGTAAACCTCGGCTGCACGCTCGACAGCAGAGTGGTAGCGCACCAGTATCCCAGCATGCACCTCTACCGGCAGCTTCACAACCTTCATGGAATAGCTGGAACACTTGGGACTGGAATTCAGAGTCTAGTACCACCCAAGGTGAGGGTCAACAGCAGCAGCAGCAGCAGCAACAGCAGCAGCAGCAGAGCCAACTAGTACAGCAGCAAAACGTAAGCAGTGAAGCTGGGGGGAGTCAGTTTTACAGTGATAATCAGTATACCAATACATGGAATCAGGGTTATGATGTTTCTAGTCAGCATTACTCCCAGCCAAATCAAGCTTATGTTCCCCCTGATACTGGTGTTTCATACCAGGGTCAGGAGTTGCATCAGCAACAGCAGTCTCAGTGGGGTGCTCCGCAGCAAGACACTGGTTCATATGGTCAGGGGCAGTATGAGGCCAGCATGTATGGCCAACAGCATTACGCTAACACTCCTGCTCCGCAACACCAACAGCAGAATCAGCAGATGTACGGGCAGCAGCCTGAAGCTGGCGATCAGAGCCAGGTTTATCAACAGGGTCATGAACAATATCAAGCTCAAACAGATGCTGGTTACAGCAGTCTTTATGGTGCCAGCACATGGACGACATCTGGTGGAGGCCCACAGTGGGCTAGTGGTGACAGGGATCAAGCATCACAGTTCACAAATGCTGCAGATGCAGGGCTGAAAGCAGTTAGCGAACAGCAACAGTCGTACAGCTTACAGAATCCAGCTTCACAAAGCTTGCCATCTCCTTCCAACATCCTGTATTCTAACAGTAATATAGCTTTATCTGGAGCAAACCTTGAAGTGTATACTGCTGAAGATGAAGATGGAACAGTATCTGGATTTTTTGGTAAAGATGATGATGGAGACACTTGTTTAGACGCACAGAGGCAGGGATTCAGTTATAATGTGCCTGGCTTGGATAATCAGGGCAGCAACTCATATGCTCTTAGTAATCCTTTGGCAGAAGATCATAGAAGTTCTGAGGTTGGTAGTACTAGTCTTTCAACATTCAGTGCACCCGATGCTGGAAATATTTATATTCATACAGCAAAGGATGTTCTTTTAGCCCAAAGGGAACTGGGTGGACAAAACAGAAGTCAAGGTAGTACTTTAGCTGGCAGCACATCTTTGGGTGAACAATATCAGGTAGATACCAGCATGCATCATAGCCATGATGCTTCCACTGAATTCATCCAGAGGCAGTCAAGGGGAGAGTTGAGCACTGCTTTTCACAATCCACCTAGTCTGCCTCTGAATACAAACATTAGACCTGCTTCACCTGATGGCGATCATCCTGGCTCTTCAGGATCTGGCACATCTGGTGGATCTTCAGGGCTGACAGACTGGGAAATTGTTCCTGCACTGAGCGAATCAGTGACTCCTGGCCATAATATTTCTTTGGGTAACAACAGCAAGGTGGTCCTGGACAAGCAAGGTGGTAGTGCAAGCATGCCACATGGTTATACAAATGTTGAACATCAAGTTCCGCAACCTCAAGGATCACATGGTTATACAAATGTTGAACATCAAGTTCCACAACCTCAAGGATCACAGGCACAAAAATATGTTAATGCCACATCAGCTGCAACTGCTTCTTCCAACTCACAGAGTTGGGATTCAGTACAGCATTCTACAGTATATGATACATCAACGACCACTGCTTATAAGCCTGCTCCTGCTCAGCTTTCCCATGAAACTGGTGGGCATCTGGGAGGTCCTTCAGCTTTGACATCAGAGCAGCAGAAGGGAGACTACTTACTGCATCCATCCCAGCCAACAGTACAGATGCAAACTGCTGCACTCATTCCAGGGAATTCAAATGTCCCATTGTCCTCTGTTTCACAACAAGATGGTGCAGCTAACCCATTTAGAAAGGATGGTGGGAGGAGTCCAAGGCATCCAGGCACCCCGCAATCTGTTCTTTCTCAGAATTCATTAAGTAGCTCTTCATTGTCATCTCGTGGCGCAGCTAATCCAGCTGATTATAAAACTGCTGCAGCTACCAGTCAGAATTTAGACTCGCAGAAGTCAGTCGATGCGACAACCCCCACATCTGCTAAAATACAAGTGCCATCACATTCATCAGTTGAAGATGGGAACTCTAACAGCAAGCGAGATCGTGATCAAACTGTGAATGCAACAGACATTAGTTCAACAAAAAGCACTTCCTTTAATGCTGAAGATGCTTCCATTGCCAGTCGGCAACAACATCATTCAGCTTTCCATCCTGTTGGCCACCAGCAACAGACAGTGTCCCCATCAGCTTCTTCCTGGGACAGCTCTGAGAAACCAACACCCAACATCCTGCTGGCTCCAACCATTCCCCTGATAATACCAGCGCTAAACCCGTTTTCAGTCTCAGCTGCACAAACAGGAACAAATTCTACAGTTACCACAAGCAAAGTGTCTGGGCTGGGACAAAGGCAACCTAATCAAGAATCCACTAAGGTATGTATTAGTAAATCAAGAGAGTTCATCTGTCTCTAAGAGCCATTTAGAGAAACACAAAAAATTCTAACTTCAAGGAATACGCAACTTGATCTATAGAAAATAATCCTTTGTGTGCGTATATGGCAAGTTGCATTATTATCATCATTGAGTGCCATGCCAGCTGGTGTAGGCATTCATGGCTCTCCACAGATCTTGGTCTTTGGTGTTCTGGATGAACTCTGCTGATGATATTTATTCAAGCCACTGTCTCAGTCCATCCAGCATCATTTCTCTTAGTCGACCACTGCCTCTCTTCCCCTTGATCTTTCCAGTCATCACAGTGTTCTCTCCTTCAGGCAATCGTCATTAGTTACTCTGGCAGTCCAGGGAATTCACAATATTCATCTTAGGAACCACATCTCTGTTGCTTCCAAGTTCTTCTTAATTTGTTCATTTACATTCCAAGATTCACTGTCATACAACAAAACACGTTCTATATGCCACTTCAGCACTGGAAAGATCGAGGGGAAAAAGAGGCAGAGAAATGATGCTGGATTGATTGAAATGGGGGTATGGAGGAATGTCAGCAGCAGAGTTGATCCACCAAAGACCAAGATCTGAGGAGAGACATGAACGCATACGCCAGCTGGCAGGGTACTTGATGATGATGATGAGGGCACATTGGGCACATGGTGCGAGACCCAATTTGTACAGACAAATCAGCACTCATTGGGTGGTGTGTTCAGTCTCACATCAGCTGCCTTTACTTTCCAAGATATTTCCTGGTACCCATGTAAGGCTGTATTAACCTGGGAGCCCGGGTTCAATTGTAAAAGTTCACCCCCACGTAGATGCGAACCCGTGACATCCTAATACATGAAGAAACATCGAAAAGGTGCACTAGAGGGCACAATACTGGGGAAAAGAGGAAGTGGTGAAGCAAACCTAAACTGGTATGCACAAAACTGTCCGTGCAGACGTAGTAAGTCAGTCAACGACACTTGTACATGCCTGAAGGCACATTGAGCATATGGTTAGTTAGTTAGTTAGCTAGTTATTTAATTAGTGAGTGAGTTAGTTAGTGAGTGAGTGAGTTGTTTAGTTTAGTTTAGATAGATAGTTAATTAGTTAGTCTGTCGACAGAACATCCTCATTGCATATCCAACCATTCAATTCATAAGTCCTCGGATCCCCTCCTCAGTAAATCCTGTTATAATCACATTGAGCAGGGAGTGGCCAGCAGGGGCCACGGAAGTGGAAATCCAGCAACTAATTCAGGATAATGCTCGCCCGGGTGATGTGATTATTATACACAGATGGTTCGGTGTTGAGAGGCAGGAGAAGTGCCTGGGGGTTCTTAGCAAAAGCTAATGGTCGCCGTTTGGTGCAGGAGAGCCTGGCATATGATACCACAACATCTAGCTTAAGAATGGAAGTGGAGGCGGTCAGTGCAGCTTTCCGCTGGATGGAGAATACGACACACACACACACATCGTGATTGTAACTGACTCAGAAAGCATGCTGAGTAGGGTGAGGACAGCAAACTTCGTGCAGAGTGGCTTGCTTCGCTTCGGAAGTCACGGGTGACAAGCATCGTCTGGATCTTTTCTCCGGGGCATGCTGGTGTGCTGGGGAATGAACAGGCGGACAGATTGGCTGGCTCTGCAAAACGTGGTGGAGTATTGATGCATGATATTGAAGACGTGGCCTTGTGGGAGCACGTGTACACCTCGGAGGAGCAAATGGATCACCATGGTTTGGCAAGAATGCGACAGCGAGGGGTGACGAGGGCATCTGGCTGACAATCGACGCTCAGAGGAAAGGCGAGACGGACATATAATCAGATTAACTCTTTGCTGGCTGCTGAGGATGGGGACGGAGCACTTATGGGGATACCCCGAATGCTGTGATGTCGGTTCCTAAATCAATCAATCAATGAATCAATCAATCCTGCAGCGTGTAGCGGCTAATGACACCAGTTCTGTGCTGGTAATCTGTTTTGGCTTCCTGCACAGTGTTCTTGTCTGGCCACACCTCTTTTAACTTGCTATTCTCGCAGTCTTGACCATAGTTGTAGATTCACAGTCATCACTTGGTTCTGGCAAAAGTCTTACATCTTGTAGAGCATTCAGTATATCAGCATTGTTCATGAACATATGGTGTTTAGCCCAAATTTAATAGATCAATCAGCACTTGGTGAGTGATGTGATCAGTATTGCACCAGCTACCTTTACTTTCCAAGACATTTCCTAGTACCGATTTATTGGAGTCTGGGTTTAAAAAATCTGCCCCGTTGTGGATTTTAACCAATGATCGTAGGATCATCAGGCCAGTGTCTAGCCACTCTGCAGTGGATATGTGTGGAATAAAATAGAATAGCACAAGACAGACACTTACAAAATGGAATTGTCAGTAAACTCCAAGCTGACTGATTGATGATGATATCTCTTCCCATATGGACAAAGATCTGTGGTCCACATTTTTAAGTGAATCAGAAGGAGAGTTGGAAGTTTTTCATCTATCTCCAGGTGTGTTGTCTAGACTGCATTTGATTTGTGTACTCTTCAGAATCTATACATCTGTTTCTTGGTCTTCCTCTAGCTGTTGAGCTTGACCTTCTTTGGATGTAGCACAAAGCAGTTGTAACTTGGGCTTCATATTCACAATCTCTGTGGCTAGTGGTCAAGCCACCTGCCTCATGCTCTGAAGATTGTGGGTTCGATTCCGGGCTACATCTTCATGAGTGCATTTTTCTCAGAGACTCCTGGGGGTCATTGCTGGAGCTACAAAGTGTGTGCTTTGTGCGATGCTTTTGGCAGCCCGTGCTGTGGAAAGAGCTTGACCTTCTTTGGATGTAGCACAAAGCAGTTGTAACTTGGGCTTCATATTCACAATCTCTGTGGCTAGTGGTCAAGCCGCCTGCCTCATGCTCTGAAGATTGTGGGTTCGATTCCGGGCTACATCTTCATGAGTGCATTTTTCTCAGAGACTCCTGGGGGTCATTGCTGGAGCTACAAAGTGTGTGCTTTGTGCGATGCTTTTGGCAGCCCGTGCTGTGGAAAGAGACTGAGCCATAAGGGATAAAACCTGGTGCAATGAAGTCGATCCTCTAGACTTTTAAGCGACCTCTTTTTTTAAGACAGTTACTTTGTCTGTTGTTTCTCTGCAAATTCAAGCAGGCAGTGGTACTGATGGTATTTCAAATGTCTTCATTTCCAATTCTATTTCTTAATGGGAAGCTGGCAGTATTATTTTTTTTCATCATATCTCATCCGATGTTAAAAATTAATTGTGTTCTTAAAATATTTACCCTTTATTATGTTGAAGAGTGAGTTTTTCATGTGAGAGCTGCTGATTTTTCTTATCACACATAATTTATCTATCTATCACATCCATCTACCTGCCTGTCTGCCTGTCTATTTTATATAGGTGATCTGAATGTCTGGACATCTCATTTACATCTGCCTACCTAGCTACTAATCTGTCTGCATGTCTGTCTGTCTACCTGCCTCTCTGCCTGTCTATTTTACATAGGTAATCTGAATGACGGTGTATCTCATTTACATCTGACTACCTAGCTACTAATCTGCCTGCCTGCCTGCCTGCCTGCCTGCCTGCCTGCCTGCCTGCCTGCCTGCCTGTCTGTCTGTCTGTCTGTCTGTCTGTCTGTCTGTCTGTCTGTCTGTCTGTCTGTCTGTCTGTCTGTCTGTCTGTCTGTCTTATAGAGGTAATCTGAAAGTCTTTCTCACTCCCATCTGCCTGTGTAACTTCTTTATATGTCTTTCTTATGTGTCTCTACATCCATCTGTCCAACTATCTGTTGGGTTGTCTGTTTTATGTAGGAAATTCTGAATGTCTGTCTTATCTGTCTGTTCATCCATCCATCCATCCATTCATCCATCCGTCCGTCCGCCCGCCCGTCCGTCCGCCCGCCCGTCCGTCCGCCCGCCCACCCATCCATCCATCCATCCATGTCCCTTTTATGTAAGCAGTTCTGAATGTCTGTCTTATTCTGTCTGTCTCATCTATCTGTCTGCAACCTTGTGGCACCCTATAATACAAGGGCAAGTTAATAAGTAAGCCACAAATGGCTGTAGAAAAATAATTAAGAATGATAACAACTTGAAACGCAGTTCCATGCAGCCGGTTTGGGAGGACTGATAAAACGATGGGATAAGTGCATCAATGTTGGTGGAAATTATGTTGAGAAATAAAGGGACAATGTATGTATAAAAATAAACTGGTTTCAAGTTGTTATCATATTTAGTTATTTTTCTACAACCATTTGTGTCTGCCTTATTGACTTCCGCTCGTATATGAATTATAAAATAGATGGAGAATACAGCTTCCATAGTATGTAAACGTTTATTTTCATCCATCCGCCCATTTTTCCATTACCACTATCCGATTCATCCTCAGAAGAGAAGTTATAATTAGGGCCCATCCTAGCCTCAGATTATTAATCCCGAGACCGGATCATCCACATTACAGAAATTAATTTTAAAGATTGTCGTCATAGGGGTCAGGAATGTTTAATTTATTTTCTTTGTTTTAATATTGAACAGACACAGAGCAGAGCCAATAACAAGAGAGAGGAGAGGAGCAGAGAGCCAAGAGAGAAGGAGAGACATCATCCCAGAAATGAGGAGGAGGAACATAATCGCTCTTTTGATTCTCTGGATGAAATTGATTCAGTTCCTGAACGGCAGTAGGTATCTTTTCATTCTCTGGATGAAATTGATTCAGTTCCTGAACAACAGTTAATTAGTTAGTTAGTTAGTCTTTTCTCTTGAGCCTAAGTCGGCGCATAGGGCAGATGTCATGGCTCTCCATGTCTGGCGGTTCGCTGCTACCTGTTGTAGATCTTGGATGTTCACTTGGCCGTTGAATGAGCCTTCTCTGATGATGGTTCTACGCAGGGTCTCTCTTGGTCTTCCCCGTTTTCTTTTCCCTACTGGTGACCATATGAGGGCTTGGTAGGGGAGTCTTGTCTTGTCCATTCTGAGCACATGGCCGATGTAGTTCCAACGGCGTTTTCTTATAAAATTGGATACAATATCTTGCTTAGTCTCTTGTCTTATTTGCGCATTGGTTTTGAAATCTGTCCACTGGATGTTTAGAATTCTTCTAAGACATTTGTTCTCAAAATTGTCTAATTTTTTTATCGAAAGCTACCGTTGATTTCCAACTCTCACATCCATATGTTAGCACTGGAATCACACAAGAATTGAAGATTTTAAGTTTCGTATGTTGGCTGAGTGACTTTGACTTCCAGATGTTTAACAGTTTATTGAAGGCACCAGATGCCAGTGAGATTCTAGATATTATTTCTGGTGATGAGTCCCCTGTAGATGTCATTTTGCTTCCTATGTATGTGAAGCTGTTGACTTTTTCAAGAACATGGTTGCTTAATTTGGTGTCATCTGAACTGTTGGTAAGATCAATAGTTTTTGTTTTTGTGGTGTTAATTTGAACAGCAGTAGGTGTCTTTTAATTCTCTGGATGAAATTAATTCAGTTCCTGAACAGCAATAGGTGTCTTTTCATTTATTCTGCCCTTTATTCCCCCATTGCCAGCTCCATGGTGAAGGGGTTACGGATGCAGTTCGCAATCTGCATACCGTGTTCAAAACTCAGCTGCGGGCGATTTGGCAGCAGACCGCCTTGCGTTGGGTCTTTTTAATAAAATGTCATGGGTGCCGATTGTTTAGAAAACAATGGCAAACTACCAAATGTAAACTTGCCAAGAGATCACAAACAGCCAAAAATACTGGGGTTGACTGTGACATCCTGTAAAGGATATACAACTTTTATCCCCCATTGGAGTATAAACCCCCCAGTCAAACCACCATAAGACGTCCTATCTTGTGCTTTGTCCTGCAGCTCCGTCTGTGTTGCCCAGTATTATTTATTACTGCCTGTAATTCTCTTCTCCATGTATTTTACATCTCTTGCTATTTTGTTTGTCTTGTGGGTTTCAGACAGGTATAATTTGTATATATTTAATCATCATCATCATCAAGTGCCCTGCCAGCTGGCATAGGCGTTCATGGCTCTCCATAGATCTCGGTCTTTGGTGTTCTGGATCAACTCTGCTGATGAAATTCCTCCATGCCACCGTCTCAATCCATCCAGCATCATTTATCTTGGTCTGCCTCTGCCTCTCTTCCCCTCGATCTTTCCAGTTGTCACAATGTTCTCCAATGCCTCTCTTCTCATCACATGACCGAAGAAAGCTGTTTGTCTCTTTCTTATTGTTGTATATAATGTTCTAGTTTCATTAGCCTGTCTCAGGCAATCGTTGTTAGTTACTCTGGCAGTTCAAGGAATTCGCAGCATTCGTCTCAGGAACCATATCTCTGTTGCTTCTAATTTCTTCTTAATTTGTTCATTTACATTCCTATATATATTTAATAATTTTAAAAAAAAGAATAGCATTGCAGCATTTTCACCATTCTAATGACTGTTGGGAATGTTTTCCGGATAGAGGGAAAATAGCCGCTTGCTCAAGCAGATAAATAGCATTCTGGAAGCCTTGCAAATGTGGTTTCATAGAAGAATTAGTTGGACAGCGGTATTGAGAAATCGGGATATTTTGAGGGAAGCTGAGTCGCAAAAACAACTTATCACAAACATCAGAAAGAGACAGTCATCGTTTTTTGACCACGTTATGAAAAGACAAAAAGTGGAACATGTCGTGACAACCGGAAAGATTTGCGGAAAGAGAGACAGAGGTAGACAGTTGGAGGAGATTCTTGACAGTCTTGTGTCATGGCACAGAGAGGCATGATCGCCCACGCCAACCGGCAAGGCACTGGATGATTATGATGATGAAGTGACTACATTCTTGTATCAACATTGTCTTTGTTCATGGTCAGGATAAAAGATTAGATGTAAGAAGTAAATTTCATACAGTGTGGTATTAGATGTAAGAAGTAAATTTCATACAGTGTGGTGTCGCAACATGATGTATAGATTGTGGTGTCAAAAGATTGTGTTATCATATCCTGTTGTCATACAATGTGTTATCATAGTGTGGTTTCATATAATGTGGTGTCAAACATGTTGTCATACATTGTGAAGTCATACTTTATGGTGTCATACATTATGAAGTCATACAGTGTGAAGTTATACATTGTGGTGTCGTAACATGGTGTCATACAGTTTGGTGTCATACATTGGGAAGTCATACAGTGTGGTATCATACGGTGTAGTGTCATACAGTATGGTGTCATATATTGTAGTGTCATACATTGTGAAGTCATACACTGTGGTTTTATAGCATGAAGTCATTAATTGTGAAGTCTTTCATTGTGAAATTATACATTAAGTTGTCATTACATGGTGTCATACATTGTGAAGTCATACATTGTGGTGTCATGACATGGTGTTATACAGTGTGGTGTCATACAGTGTGAAGTCATACATTGTGGTGTCATAACATGGTGTTATACAGTGTGGTGTCATTCAGTGTGAAGTCATACATTGTGAAGTCATACATTGTGGTGTCATACAGTGTGGTGTCATAACATGGTGTCATACATTGTTGTATCATAAATTGTGGTATCATAATTGTGGTGTTATGCATCATACATTGTGGTGTTTTCATCCTTTTTTTCATCTCATCCTGTCGTCACCTTTTGATGTAGTCACAGGAGATCTCCTTGGCTATATGTTGTGTTTGTGAATGTGTTTGTTTGCTGATGAAGGCTAATCGCCGCAACGTCCTGTATGTGTCATAATTCTGTCATGCAAAGCTACACTACTTTTGTCATTTTTTATGGTGTCATACAGTGTGGTGTTATACATTGTGGAGTCATACAATGTGAAGTCATAAATTGTGGTGTGATACATTGTCATGCCATACATTATCGTGTCATAACCTGTTGCCATACATTGTGAAGTGTGGTATCATAATTTGTGAAGTAATACAGTGTGGTGTCATACATTGTGAAGATAAGAAGCAAAAAAGAAGGTACCATTGCTGACTATTTATTATACCTTGTTTCCATTGTTTTACTTAACTGTACAATTGTTGACTCCTTGTTCCCAGCATCAAAAGCTACAGCAAGGAGCAGCGTGAACATAAAGATACAAGTAGCATCCAGAAAAATGAACGGCGAGGTGATCCAGACCGACACAATCCAGACAAGCATGCAAGCCGAACCAATCCATCTAGCAGTCATTACGACAAAGATGATCGTTATCATTACGATCGGCCAGCAAGCCGGACAGACCGGTATTCAAAAGATGAAGACTATCGGCGGCACCATGATTATTACAGAGACTACAAAGATGATTCGTTGGACGAGCGATATGACAGGCCCCGATCACGTCATGGTTGGTCTAGATATCTTTATTAAAATGCTTTATGTAGAAGAGTTTTTTGGGGGTGTAAATAAGATAATATTCTGTTCATCCTACAAAGATATAATTGGGATGTATAGTATCTATTTTTTCGGATAATAGATACCTGAAGTGAATTGCCTTGTTTGTAAGCCAAGCCAGAATAGATGGAAATGTTGATCCCGAAGAAGAAGATAACAGATTTGTTATTTCTTTGTTTATTTTAACAAATGATTTTGATTTTCATATAAGGGTTCCCAGAGTGAGATGTAGTGTTGTACATGTTCTGCTTCAAATTGTATAGGTTAAGTATTCTTGCTATTTCTGTGTAATACTTGTTCTTTTCTGTATTGTGTTGGTTAAGTATTCTTGCTTTTTTTGTTATACTTGTTCTGTTCTGTATTGTGTAGATAAAGTCTTCTTGTCCTTTGCACATTGTGTAGGTAACGTGTTCTTGTTTTGTCCATATTGTGTAGGTAAAGTGTTCTTGTTTTGTCCATATTGTATAGGTAAAGTGTTCTTGTTTTGTCCATATTGTGTAGGTTAAGTATTATTTGTTCTTTCCATATTGTGTAGGTAAAGTGTTCTTGTTTTGTCCATATTGTGTTGTTAAAGTGTTCTTGTTTTGTCTATATTGTGTAGGTAAAGTATTCTTGTTCTTTTCATGTTGTGTAGGTAAAGTGTTCTTGTTCCATGGACAGACAGAAAAACCAATGACCTAATCCTACAAGAAACAAATGAAAATCTTAAATTGAAAAGAGAAATTAGACGTAGGCAGTCACAATTTTTGGGACACTTTATGAGAAGAAATAAATTGGAGAACTTGGTGACGCCTGGCAAGATTGAGGGGGAAGAGAACAAGGGGGAGGCAGAAAAGTAAATACCTGGATGGCTTGGCCATGTGGCATGGTCAGGACAAGAACACAGAGCTGATCCATGACTGGTGATCGAGTGAGATGGTGAAACATGACCACTTATCGGCATGGCACATCATCATGATGATTGAAAAAGATTGGTTATTAGGGAAATAGAAATTAGAAAAATAATTTTGGATACGTTACCCAAAATGAATATAATGCGCGCTCGCTTGCTTTGTACTGAAGCATAGGTCATACATGTGATACTGCTTTGAGTGCACTGAGCTGATTTTTGCAAAACTTTCTGAGGTACTTATAATTTACATCTCCAAGTCAAAAATGAGAAGTCAACATTTGAGTCCAACTGACTGGTGTTGGGGTTGAACCGTCTATCTTAGCGTGAGCACACCGGATATTTGAGAATGAGTGCTCTTACCCTTTCAGCCATGCTGACCTCCATTCAAAAGTATATGAAACAAAAGAGGAGCTGCAAGAACTGTTGGCTACATTACAAGAACTTGTCAGTCAATGTAAACATGAAAGAAAGAATGCTAGAAGAAGAAATATAACTTATGGTATAGTGCTGATACAAAATGAGTGCCATGGGATGATTATTTGTTTAAGCGACTTCCAATTTCTGACATAGGCTTATATATTGCCAAAATGTTGTCATTGTGTTATAATACACCATGTCTGCTACCATATTAACAACTTTTAAATTATAACTGTGACGCACCCTAACTTCTCATTTTTCGCCATCCATTTTTGTTAGATCCAAACCTGTTTTTTGTTTAGCACTGAGTCTGTTAATGTTAAGGCACTTACTGATAATCTGTGGTTATCTATTCTTGACACAGAATACGGGTATGACAGCTACAGCAGAAACCTGGACCACTACAATGAGGAAAGGGAACGCTACTATAGATATAGCAAGGAGAAAGAGGCCAGGTTGGCTCGAGCTTACTACGAGGAATACTATGGAGCTCAGTAAGTTACTGTTTGTTTCCTTGTGTTTCAGTATTTATCTGTCATGTGGTATGCCCATGTTGTTTTGGGTTGTAGCTGTGTGGTAGCTCTTTTTGTTATTATTTTATTGATAACCCTTTTTGTTGCAGTTTTGTGGTAGCTCTTTTTTGTTGTAATTATGTTATTATTTATGTGATACCCCCTTTTTTCATATAGTTGTGTGGTAGCCCTATTTTTAATAAATGTGTGATAACCCCTTTTTGTTGTAGTTATGTGACAACCCCTTTAATTGTTGTAGTTCTGCCATACTTTCTTTTTTGTTGTACCATCGTGATAACTACTAAGAAAGCACTTTACAACACAATCCTACTAAGAAAGCACTTTACAACACAATCTTCCTACCAACTCTATGCTACCAATGCCAAACCTGGACAATGACAGAAAAAGAGAAAAGAAAAATCACAACAACAGAAATGAGATTACTGAGAAGAATACTCAACGATCTGAAATAAAAATGGAACAAAATATTATTAAATATGAGGCATGATTTTATCATAAATGTAATTATGTTGAGTGAACAGAACTATAACTAAAGAAGAACAAACAACAACAATTCACCTAAACGAACATCCCTTGAAACAAGTGAAGAGTTTCAAGTACCTGGAAAGTATAATATCATCAAATGGCAGATCAGAAGATGAGATCGAAAATAGGTGCAATAAGCCAAATCAACTCATTGGACAAATGGCACCAATACTAAAGAACAAACATGTATCAGTAACTACTAAGAAAGCACTTTACAACACAATCTTCCTACCAACTCTATGCTACCAATGAGAAACCTGGACAATGACAGAAAAAGAGAAAAGAAAAATCACAACAACAGAAATGAGATTACTGAGAAGAATACTCAACGTATCAAGAAGAGATAAGATCAGAAATGAAGAAATCAGGACTAAAGTGGGGGTTAAAGTAGCACTAGATTTTATTAGAAGGCAGCTAGTCAAATGGTTTGGCCATGCAAGTAGGTTACCAGTCAACAGCCTACCACAACAAGCAGTGATGTACAGACCAGATGGAAATAGAGGAAGAGGCCGACCACGTAAACGTTGGACGGAGGGAATAGGAGAGTCCTTGGGAATATCGATATATGAAGCCCATAATCGGGCACTCATGATGTTTATACTTCACCTCGACACCGCAAGGTACAAGAGGAACATGATGAGATGAGATCGTGATGTGCTCTATGTGTTTACCTGTGGGGTACACTCAATTTTATTCTAGTTATGTTGTACCCCATTATTTGCTGTAGTTTTGTGATACCCCCTTTTGTTGTAAGTTTTGTGATACCCCCTTTGTTGTAGTTTCATGATACCCCCTTTTGTTATAGTTTCGTGATACCTCTTTTCCCCCTTTTGTTATAGTTTTGTGATACCTCTTTTCCCCCTTTTGTTGTAGTTTCGTGATACCCCCTTTTGTTGTAGTTTCATGATACCCCCTTTTGTTGTAGTTTGTGATACCCCCTTTTGTCATAATTTCGTGATACCCATTTAAGTTGTAGTTTTGTGATACTCTTATTTTGTTGTGGTTGTGTTTGATTTAATTTGTGAAAGTTCACATTATTGCACAAGGATAACTCCATAAGTGCTCCAACATCTTCCTATAGACCACACGATGAGAATCTCAGTCGAGTGCACCAACTTCATAGCCCCAGTGAGGGTCCAGATGTTTGTGTATTAGAATCACACATGCTATAAATAATATTCTGTGGGTAGGTTTTCTCATTTTGAATTTTGCCCGGGTAGTTGCCTGTACTTACTCGTTTTAATTTCCAACTGCGAGAAGTTGTTAAAATCCACCTAGTTTTTCCCTTCTAGTCTCTTGTTACTTTTTGCCATTCCATAATAGCGCGTTTGTAAAGTCTCACAACACTTTGTATGTAGAACAATTTTGAAAAATTAAGTACATGATGTCATCAAAAAATGTGCTACAAAATTCATTAAATTAGTTGCAGTAGTCACTGCTATGGTCTAACGAGGTTTTGGGGAAGCTGGAAAGTACCAGTGAAGTATTCATTGTAACTTTTTGAACAAATTTCTAACTATAATGTGATGAAGAGGTTGTTTATCAGGAAATCTTGCTATGAATCTTTGAACAACCATCCGTGTGTATTGACCACCATTTCGAAACACTTGTTCAACCAAAAAAATTCTTTCTTCTGTTGATAACACCATTTTGTTTGGAGTGGAAAGAATTACACCAGCAGACGACGGCAATTTGCAGCATATTGCTTCACGGTGGACTGTGGAGCACATTTTTTTAATGACGTCGTGCACTTAATTTTTCAAAATTGTTCAACATACAAAGTGTAGTGAGACTTTACAAACACCCTATAGCAACCACCTTTATGGTCGACTGAAACACCAGACTAATGTCTTGACCATGCAGAGTTCAAACGTCAGAAATTAAGAATGTATTTTGAAGCTATGTTGATATAGAGGTTAGAACACTTGCCTACCAAGACTGTGGGCTGGATTCAATCCCCAGCAAGGGCCAGATTATTGTTTACCTGGCCAGCATGGCTCTGTGGTTGACCCAGCTTCATGAAAATAATGTGAATAATTTTCTCTGGCAATTGTTAGGGAAGGAACGTTGACAAGGGAGGGAACGTTGACAAGGGAGGGAATGTTGACAAGGGAGGGAACGTTGACAAGGGAGGGAAACAGGCCACCCTACTTCATTATGCCATGACCTAGACTATGTGAATGGCTTGTTCCATGCCCAGTCTCCGTAGACATAGATGGATAGGGCACATTAGGAGGATGGATGACGGTAGAATACCAAAGGGCATCTTTTTTTTGTGGTGCGTTATAGATGGGTAAAAGATTTCGGGGTGAGCCTTTACTACAATACAAAGATGTGTGTAAGTGGGACATGATTGATACAGGCATTGATATTGCACTTTGGGAGCAAATCACCGCTGATCGTGTTGCATGGAGTGCATTAATCTTAGCGGTTATGCTGACTTCTAAAACATTAGCTGAAAGTGAAAAAAATGATGCCGAACATTTCTGCAGCCAAGTTAGGAATCATGGTAAGGAGGAATGAAAGGAAGAATGAACGAACAAACAAATTTTTTACCATTGGTCACAAATTGGGCACGCAGGCTCGTCTTACATTCGGCCCATCTTACATTTGGGTGCAACAAGCAAGGATTCAGCCTATCAACAGGAGTCGCTAGTTACACGGTAGCCCCGTAGCCGATACTGCCATTGGGGTGTGAAGTATCAGGTCTTCACATATTTGTACTGTTACCTGGCCATCTTGACAGATAATAGTTTGTTACAGTGTGTTTAAAAATAGGCACAATAACTACAACCCAAGGCAATAACGAATGTGACTGATCAGACCAATTTGTGCTGTAATTGTTCATCCAAAAAGGACGCATGTACAGTCACCACTGCTTCACAGTTATTTAACTAACAGCACTACATTTTTGGCATGCTCCAGGTGAAATTCATGCACAGTACTAATTACTTAAGTCTCCTTCAAGAGGCAGGAGATATTGAGTTAAAGCAACAAGGGTTCTCAAATCCCATGGCTGTGTCCCACTTAAGTCATGCATGTTAATCTCTGATACCCCACTTTGTTTCTTGTAATCGTTTTCTAGTAAAGCTTACAATCTGCTTCTCGTTTTTGTTGATTCATTCAGTGGATACCCCATTTAGAGCTTTGACAATCATTATCTTGTCAGGAATGCGCTACTAACCACTGTCCTAATACACCTTCATAATATAAGTAACTGACACTTTTCTGAGTTCAGAAAGACAGGCTGGTTAAGGAAGAGCACTGGATATCTGTAACCCATATCAGTTGGTCACCTCTAAGATTTGTTCAGATTGCGATCTATTTATCATCAGCCTGTTCAAAGCTTTTGACCAATCCTATATCTATCAGTCTGTAACCCGTATCAGTTGGTCACCTCTAAAATTTGTTCAGATTCCTATTTATTCATCATCAGCTTGTTCAAGTCATCGGTTAGTTTTGAAGCTTTCTAATTAATATTATTCGCCAGTGATGCCTGTCTTCTCTTTTTACTTATTCGGCTCTATATAGCCTCCAGTCACCAACCTCTGCACGCCTGGGCAATGAATGTTTCTTGGTGGCCATCTTCGTCGCTTGCCAAGGCTTTTGACTTTTATTCATCATCATCATGTGCAATGTTGAGCGGTTCTGGCGATCATTTTCCCCATAAACTTCTGCCCTCCGCGTTCTTGATAAATTCGACCACTGATCCTCTTCCGAGCCGCTTTGTCAGTTTATTCAGAAATGACTCCGTCTGTAGACCGCTGTCTCTATTAACCTCTTTCTTCCCGGCTGTCACAACTTTTCCTTGACCCTGTTGTCTCATAACGTGATCAGCGCAAGACGATTGCTGGGTCCTAATGTGCGTCTGTCTCTGTGATCAG
Organism: Cepaea nemoralis; assembly: GCA_014155875.1. Lineage (NCBI taxonomy): Eukaryota > Metazoa > Mollusca > Gastropoda > Stylommatophora > Helicidae > Cepaea > Cepaea nemoralis. Next base: position 281,900 of record JACEFZ010013769.1, read on the forward strand.
CCTTATTGCAGTACTTGAATATGGGTCTTCTTAACCGTCCATTGGACTCTTAACCGTCCATGAGATTCTTAACTGTCGATTGGATTATTAACCGGTTATGAGATTCCTAATCTGGATTCTTAACCGTCCGTTGGATTCATGACCGTCTATGATATTCTTAACTGCCCAGTGGATTCCTAACTGTCCAAGGGATTCTTAACGACTAATGGGATTCTTAGCTAGCCTTGGAATCTCTAGCTATCCACGGTATTCTTAGCTATCCATGGGATTCTTAGCTGTTCTTGAGATTCTTAGCTATCCATGAAATTTCCAGCTGCCCGTGTATTTCGTAACTGTCCATGGAATTCCTGTCTGCCCATGGGATTCTTAGTTGTCCATGGAATTTCTAGCTGCCCGTGGGATCTTTAGCTGTCCTTGGGATTATTAGGTGTCAATGGAATTCCTAGCTGTCCATGGGATTCTTAGATATTCTTGGGATTCTTCGTATTCTACAAATAAATCATACTATCATGCCATCTAGTTTCTTCTCCCGTGTGTTGCCGGGGCCCATAAGGGAAGCAAAGAATAGCAACACTGTAGCCTACCACGCATGTCGTAAGAGGCGACTAAGGAGGCTATGGTTCCGTCGCCCTGCTACTGAGTGAGTGCGTGGCGCGACACTGTGAGCTGTGAGTTTCGTGTGAAATGCTTTTGAATCTGCCTGAGGTTTTTTGGAATGTGACTGCATGTTCGGAGTGATGGCAGGTGGCTATGTCCCAGAGTTGACCGGTTTTTGCCTTATGCAGAAATGCGTGGCTGCTGGGCTTCTGGTTGACTGCCACTGCCGTCGGTGATGAACTGTATTTTCGTGGACTGTGTGGGTGAACATCTAGGAAACATCCAGATAGGAAAATGACTGCCGATTCCATCAGAGATGAACTGGGTGTTTCGTGGGGGACTGGTGTGTTGACATTCTGGTGGCGGCATTATGCACAGTGTATTTGTGTGGGCTGTTGTTTGTCGAGACTCCTGTCTTTTCCACTTTTTACATTGGGCAGTGGGGAGCGTTTTGTGTGATATTCACTGGCACAGGAACGGAGCATAATGGGGACGACCCGTTGCTGTGAAGTTGGAACTGCGACTAACTAACTAACTAACTAACTAACTAACTAACTAACTAACTAACTAACTAACTAACTGGATATCTCATCTCATGATACAGTTTTAAAGCAGGAGGATAAACTTCATTGCACCTGGGTTGATCCCATATGAATCAGTCTCTTTCTGCTGAGCAGCCTGCTAAAAGAATCGCCCGCTGTAGCACCAGTGACAACCACCTGAGAAAAAAATTGCACTAGTGAACCAGATAGGCTTGCAGGTAAGGCTACTGTGGAGGGCGGAAGTGCCATGGACCGGGCTGATATACTGAATGCTCTATGAGAAGTAAGTTGTTTGCGAGAACCAAGTGATGACTGTGAATCTACATCCATGGTGTGGCCAAGCAAGAATACTATGCAGGATGCCAAAGAAGATTAATTAATCTACATAGAACTGGTGTTGGGATTTACTGAGGAGGGGATCTGAGTACTTATGGACTGAATGGTTTGATGTGCAATGAGGATGATCTGTCGACTAACCAACCAACCAACCAACCAACCAACCAACCAACCAACCAACCAACCAACCAACTAGTGAGCCAAATGACAAAGTCTGGAAATGAACCACAACCTTCAGAATACAAGCCAGGTGGGTTGGCCACTTCACCACGGAGACCCGTTTCTCATGATACTGTAAGCTGGTATATATACAATCCTGAATGTATGTTCCTTTAACTATTTCTGCTTCATCATTACCTTATATTTTTGGCTTGGATTAACCACTATTGTTTATTTTATGTTGTTTATTTTATATTTAGTTTTTTGGCTTTCAATTTTCCCTGCTTATGACCACTGACTGCACCCATTTGTGTAGGTATGCAGAATATTACAAACAGCTTGAACAGCATCATCATCACCAACAGCAACTGCAGCTTCAAGGAGGTAGATTGAGCAGTCGAGAATCAGATCGGTCCAGCAGCCACAGTCAGTCACGAGGAAGTACACCAGCTGTTGGTCCATCTCCTGGGTAAAGCTAGACTTTCTTTAAAATAAAACACAAAATGAATAAATATATTCTGCAATATGAGATCAAACATGCCTGTTATAAGGGAAATAGTAACATTGTAACCTATGTTACCAGGGCAAAGAATAGTCACAATGTAACATATGATACAAGAGTAAAGTACAGTCACACAGTAACTTATGTTACAAGGGCAAAGAATAGTAACACAGTAACTTATGTTACAAGGGCAAAGAATAGTAACACAGTAACATGTTACAAGGGCAAAGAATAGTCACACAGTAACCTATGTTACAAGGGCAAAGAATAATCACACAGTAACCTATGTTACAAGGGCAAAGAATAGTTACCTATGTTACAAGGGCAAAGAATAGTCACACAGTAACCTATGTTACAAGAGCAAAGAATAGTCACACAGTAACTTATGTTACAAGGGCAAAGAATAGTCACACAGTAACCAATGTTACAAGGGCAAAGAATAGTAACCTATGTTTACAAGGGCAAAGAATAGTAACCTATGTTACAAGGGCAAAGAATAGTAACCCATGTTACAAGGGCGAAGAATAGTAGCCTATGTTACAAGGGCAAAGAATAGTAACCCATGTTAAAAGGGCAAAGAATAGTAACCCATGTTACAAGGGCGAAGAATAGTAACCTATGTTACAAGGGCAAAGAATAGTAACCTATATTACAAGGGCAAAGAATAGTAACCCATGTTACAAGGGCAAAGAATAGTAACCCATGTTACAAGGGCAAAGAATAGTAACCTATGTTACAAGGGCAAAGAATAGTATTTCATGTTACAAGGGCAAAGAATATTCATGTTTTTGACTTTGGTTTGGTTTGCACACAGATAGCTCCATAAGGAGTAAAGTCTTCCCTCTGAGATCACACAAGCCGAACTTTAGCACTGTGCATGAGCTAGGATTGATCATCCTGTTTTTACTCTGTCTTTTCTGCTATACGGATCAGAAACACTGAGATTGACTACAGCAGATACTAATCAACTACAAATATTTATTAACTAATGCCTGTGTAGTTTGTTGCATGTCCTCTTACAGGAAGTTGCAATCAACCCCAGCACGTATTAGCAGTTTGTGATTTACTAGGCATTCATTCATTTGCCATTGCCATGATTGATTGATTGATTGATTGATTGATTTAGGAATCGACATCACAGTATTCGGGGCATTCCCATAAGCACTCCGTCCCCATCCTCAGCAGCCAGCGAAGAGTTCCAACACCAATAGTACCAGTAGCAATCTGATTATATGTCCGTCTCGCCTTTCCTCTGAGCGTTGAGCGTCGGCCAGATCCCCTCGTCACTCCTCGCTGTCTCATTCTTGCCAGACCATGGTAATCCATTTGCTCCTCCGAGGTGTACACGTGCTCCCACAAGGCCGCAACCACGTCTGCCTTGTCATGTATCAATACTCCACCAAGTTCTGCAGAGCCAGCCAATCTGTCCGCCTGTTCATTTCCCAGCACACCGGCATGCCCTGGAGAAAAGATCCAGGCGATGCTTGTCACCCGTGACCTCCGAAGCGAAGCAAGCCACTCCGCACGAAGCCTGCCCGTCCTCACCCTCGTCAGCATGCTTTCTGAGTCAGTTACAATCACGATGTGTGTGTGTGTGGTATTCTCCATCCAGCGGAGAGCCGCAGTGACTGCCTCCACCTCCATTCTTAAGCTGGATGTTGTGGTATCATATGCCAGGCTCTCCTGCACCAAACATCGACCATTAGCTTTGGCTATGAACCCCCAGCCACTTCTCTCACCTCTTGACACCGAACCATCTGTGTAGATAATCACATCACCCGAGTGAGCATTGTCCTGAATTAGTTGCTGGATTTCCACTTCCGTGGCCCCTGCTGGCCACTCCCTGCACTCCCGGCTTAATGTGATTATAACTCTGCACAAGTCTGACTGCTCCGCTGGCACTCTGACCCACTCTCCACGCCTAATGTTCTCCAAGGGGCACTACCTGTCTGATCGTATCCTCCACTTGAGCCATCCATGATTTCGCTCTTATCAGTCGCTGACCCTTAACTGCATCCAGCACCTCATGCAGTGGGTGGTCTGTGTCTGCAGCTACTCTGAGGTATGCCTTCGCCTGCATCACCTTGAGCCTACCAGCAACAGTCGGCAGACCAAGGATGTAATGCCATACACACTACTGGGGTGTCTCTGGTGCATCCCAGAATGACCCACATAGCTTTGTTCTGTATGCGCTCTAACTTCACCAGCTGACTCTCTGAGACAGTGAGCAGTCCTAATCCATAATCAATTACTGAGAGGATCAAGTGCTGGTATAGTGTGAAAAGCATTCTCTGCTCTGTGTCCATTGCAGCCATAGTTTTAAGTGCACTGAGTCCCTTTTGAGATCTTGTCACAACCATCTCCACATGGTCCTTGAAGGACAGGCTCCTGTCCAATGTGATTCCCAGATACTTCAGTTTGTTTTCTCTGCTGACATTTCTACCATCTATCGCGAGGCTTGGGACATCAGCTCTCACAATCCTGTTGTCCAGAGAGCACCACAAAACAGCTGCCTTTTCCGGGTGGATGACAGCACTCATTCCTGTGCACCAGTCAATCACTTTATTTGCCATTGCCATCTGAATGGCCAATGCTGAAATCATCGAAATCAATGCCAAGCAAATGCTTCCAAATGCCTGTGACTGATTTTGAACCCTCGACCACGTATGTGAATAGAACTAAAAGAGTGAGATAGAATCACTAATGAGCTAGACAAATCTCAGTGAATCAAAAAGTAGGGAAAAGACGCAGACACTGAATAGGGCACATTGAGAAAACCTGTTGAAGTATAGCTAGAAAGTCCTTTGACTGGAACCAACACAGCAAATGAAATAGAGGGAAACCTAAGAACACAAGGAAAAGAGAATTAGAGAGACAGATGAATATGAGGAAAATTGTGGGGTATTAGTGGTCCTGCAGCTAGATGTGTGAATGGAAGAAAACAATTATGTGATATTCTGTGTTCTATGAGATAAAAGTTACCTGTCCTACATCTAGGTGCATAAATGGAAGTAGGCAATTATGTGATATTCTGTGTCCTACGAGATAAAAGTTACCTGTCCTACATCTAGGTGCATAAATGGAAGTAGACAATTATGTGATATTCTGTGTCCTACGAGATAAAAGTTACCTGTCCTACATCTAGGTGCATAAATGGAAGTAGGCAATTATGTGATATTCTGTGTCCTACGAGATACAAGTTACCTATCTATTCTACCCATCATACAAGTTACCTGTCCAGGGGTATCCCCTATCAAAGGAGAAGTAAGGCGCCTCCTTCCCTCCGCTAGCCTACAGGACACCCTTGGGCAAGGTGGAGTACCCGTTTAGCCTCCCGATCAGGGTTACGTGAAGCCATGGGTGCAGGTGGTGGATGAAGATAGGGAGCAGCCAACAGATAGTTGTAGGTTATGGTCTCCACCTTCACGACGGTAGGCAGAGGATTTCTATTTTGAGGAGACAAAGGCTACGGTCACTGACCAGTATGGTCACTGCTATGAAGGAAAGCAATGGCAAACTACCTTCTTTACAGATGCCAAGAAAATCATGTTGTGTAACACGTACATCAGCAGGCTGCCTAAAGACAAAAGATGAAAGAGTCATAATAGAAAAAGATCAGATATTACATGAATGGTCAGATTACGTGAAAAACCTGTATGACGATAACAGAGACGAACAGTATGATGTTCAAAATAATAATGAATTTTGAAGATGGAGGTTCAGAATGCTCTTAACCATATGAAATCTGGCAAGACCCCCGGTTCAGACAGCGTCACAACAGAAATGATTAATGCTTTAGAAGAATATGGAATAGATCAAGTTACCAGTCTGCTTAATACAATATATGATACTGGAAATATACCTCAGGAGTTATGTAATTCTGTATTTATTGCAATCCCAAAGAAATCAGGAGCCTTGGAATGTGATCAACATCGAACAATTAGTATAATGAGTCACATCACGAAGATTTTGCTAAGAATTATCATGCAAAGAGTTAGGAGGAAAATACAACCTGAAATAGGAGAAGAACAATGTGGGTTTGTGGAAGGCAAGGGTACAGTAAATGCTGTGTATATACTGAGAAACATAATCGAACGTTCTATAGAAGTAAATAAAGATCTACACCTTTGATTTATTGACTACACAAAGGCTTTTGATAAAGTGAGACATGTCAACATGATAAGGATGCTTGAAGATCTACAAATTGATGGAAAAGATCTTAGACTTGTAAAAAACATATATTGGAAACAACAAGCTGCCATAAGAGTTGATAATGAAGTAAGCCAATATCAGCCTATTAAAAGGGGTGTGAGACAGGGATGTGTAATGTCTCCAGATCTGTTTTCCCTGTACAGTGAAAGTATTTTCAGAAATATTGAAGATACGGAAGGAATCAACATTGGGGGACGATGCATCAATAACATTAGATATGCAGATGATACAGTCTTGATTGCAGACAATGAACAGGACCTGCACAATTTAGTAGATGCGATTGTTACACACAGTGAACAATCTGATGGGACATCTGATGGGAGATGCCTTGAAGAGATTAAAACAAGAATCGTCATGGCAAAAGTAGCCTTTAGCAAGATGAAAAACATATTGACCAATAAAAAGATGTCAATTGAAACGAGAAAAAGAGTGTTGAGATGCTACATTGAACCTGTACTTTTGTATGGATGTGAAGCGTGGACAATGAGCAGTCAGGCTGAAAAACATCTGATGGCTGTAGAGATGTGGTTTCTGAGGAAAATGCAAAAAATACCATGGACAGCCAGAAAGACCAATGAACAAGTCCTTCAAGAAACAAATGAAGATCGTAAATTGATTAGAGAAATTAGACGTAGACAGTCAATATTATTTGGGCATGTTATGAGAAGAAATGGATTGGAGAATTTGGTGACAACTGGTAAGATCGAGGGGAACAGACCAAGGGGAAGACCTAGAAGCAAGTACCTGGATGGCTTGGCCTTGTGGCATGGTCGAGACAGAAACACGGAGCTGATCCACGACTCTGGTGATCGAGTGAGATGGCAGAACATGACCGCCCATGCTTACTGGCATGGCACATGATGGATGGATGGTCCTATATCTAGGTGTATAAATGGAAGTAGGTAATTATGTGATATTCTGTGTCCTATGAGATACAAGTTACCTGTCCTACATCTAGGTGTATAAATGGAAGTAGGTAATTATGTGATATTCTGTGTCCTACGAGATCAAAGTTACCTGTCCTACATCTAGGTGCATAAATGGAAGTAGGCAATTATGTGATATTCTGTGTCTTACGAGATACAAGTTACCTGTCCTACATCTAGGTGTATAAATGGAAGTAGGCAATTATGTGATATTCTGTGTCCTACGAGATACAAGTTACCTGTCCTACATCTAGGTGTATAAATGGAAGTAGGTAATTATGTGATATTCTGTGTCCTACGAGATACAAGTTACCTGTCCTACATCTAGGTGTATAAATGCAAAAAGAAAAAAAATGTTTATGCATCTGTCTGCTGCCGTGAAGTTGGAACTGTGGCTAATGATTAAAGTCAAGGTGTATAAATGGAAGAAAACAATTATTGGATATTTTGTATTGATTTATTTGTTTTTTTTCCGGGATTTGAGATTTAAACATTGAGCACAACCCACTACTGGCAACGCTGATCATATTCCGGTATGAACCTAAGGTCTTGTCCATGTCAATCGAAATATGATCAGCGTTGCCAGTAGTGGGTTGTGCTCAAAGTTTAAATATTTTGTATTGTAAACGATTGGAGTTGCCTACCATAATCAGATGTATGAATGGGAAACACCATCTTTTAACAAGTTGACTTTCGTTGATAGGTTGCATCCCTCCCTGCTTGCATCGCCCTTGTTTGCGCTTGTCTTTAGCATGACCCACAATGTGCATTGTGTTATGTTCACTTAGCCCAGTAACTAGGTGGTTGGGGCTTTTGTGGCTGTGTGATCTAGGTGGTGGGTTATAATCCAGCTCATGGAGTTGCTCTGATGCATCGTTGTGTAAAAATAGTTCCCTGATTTTGTTTTGAATTGCAGAAAGATAGGCTTTAAAAAGGGAGATGGTCACCACATCTAATAACTTATGCCTTCATTTTTTGTTGCCTTCGTTTGTATTGAACTCAAGCGTAGTCAATACACATGCTACTACTTCTAGTACTGGACAGATTTTTGCATGTGGATTAGCTTTCCCTATTACCAGTGCCCCTCGCCATCAGGCGAACCCACTCTGACTTCTGAGGTACTCGTATAATTTACGTCCCTAAGTCGAGGATGAGAAGTCAACATTGTAGTCCAGCTGACTGGTTTGGGGTTGAACTCGCTACTTCAACATCAGCACACCGGAAGCTTAAGATCAAACGCTCTTATCCATTCAACCATACTGAACTCTGTTGGTAGTCGTGTGTTCACTTTGTGACAGGGATTATTTTTATTTATTTGACTTCAGGTGCTAGGTTGATCAATCCTAGATTGAGTACTGGGTTGATCCATCCTAGATTGAGTACCAGAAAATTTCATGGAAAGTAAAGGCATCAGGCATGATATAAACCACATCATGAATCAAGAGCCGATTGATTTACAAATAATGTGATGTTTCCATAAACACAATAAGTTTGGTGGCATGAAAAAGGTCCTTTACTTAACTTTTTTCCTCTGCTTATCTCATTTAAATAATACCCAGTATATCACTTGCCTCACTGATATTATACACAATGCCGCAACTTGCTCTGTTCACATTATATCACCAAGAAATGATTACCTCATTCCAATATTGTCCAGTATGTTCCCTTACCTCATTCTGTATTTCTCCATTACCTTCATTCCAGTACATTTCCATACCTCAATCCCATATTACCCAGTCCATTTCCTTCGTTCCTGTTTTGCCCAGTACGTTCCCTGACCTCATTCCAATATTTTCCAGTACGTTCCATGACCTCATTCCAATATTTTCCTTACGTACAGTGACTTCATTCCAGTTTTGCTAAGTTCTGTGATAGTTTAGCATAAACAGTGTCTTTCATCACTGCACTCTAACAAAGCCATAAGTGCTAATTTTTCCTCTGAATTCAAAGTTCAGTTAGTTGTATATCCTTTACAGGACAACACAGTCAGCCCCAGTATTTTATGGCTGTTTGTGATTTCTTGACAAGTTTACATTCAGTAGTTTGCCATTGCTTTCTGAATGACCAGCACTTATACCATTGTATGAAATACCAGAGCAGATCACACAGAGCTCTGTTTAAAGCACGGTATGGGGGATCGCGAATTGGATTTGTAAACCCTTTGCCACAGTGCCGCTTCAGAATTCAACGATATTTTAATTGATAATGTAAGTTCCTTCTATAATTAATGGCAAACTACTGAATGTAGACTTGCCAAGAAATTACAAACAGCCACAAAATGCTGGGGTTGACTGCGATGTCATGATAAGGATATGCAATTAACTTTTTCTGTAATTGTCTTTCTCATAGCAGCATTTGAACGAGTTGAGTTGAGTTGAGTCAAGAACCGACATCACAGCACTCAGGTCATTTCCATATGTGCTCCGTCCACATTGCAACAGCCAGCGAAGAGTCGCAATACTAATGGTACCAATTGCAGTCTGATGATGTGACCCTCTGGCCTCTCATCAGAGTTTTAAATATTGGTCATTCCCTGCAGCACCATTCTCTCCTGGCTGTGATCTGCCCATTCTTCAGCACTGTACACACAATACCAAAGATCCCAGACAACATCTGCCTTATCCTGCACCAGTACCCCACCAAGGGGTGCCGACCCAGTCAGTTACAGCAATTGAAGCAAAATTATAATATAATTGTTTCATTGCTCTTCAAAGACTAAAACAGCTGAATAAATTATGGAGTGGGACAGACAGAACTACAAAAATTAGATTTTTAAGAGCATGCATCTTTCCCATTGCAACATACGCCTGTGAGACCTGGACACTTACTAAACAAGCTGAACAGCGCATAAACGCCTTTGAATATAAATGTTATAGACGAGTTCTAAGAATATCTTGGGTAAGAAAAGAACAAATGCATCCATACTTCAAGAGTTGAATATTGAGGAGGGATGGCTATTAAAGACGATAAAACAAAGAAAATTGAAGTATTTTGGTCACTTGAAACGTCACGAAGGTTTGGAGAGAACAATAATGGAAGGGTATATGCCTGGGAAGAGAGGAAGAGGAAGGCCAAAGAGAAGATGGGTGCAGGATGTGGCGGATGATCTCCAGATGGGTGTATCAGACGCAGGACATCTTGCTTGTGATCGAGAAGCTTTCCGGAAGGTTGTTATGGGAGCGAGGTTCTGCAAAGGACATGCTACTGAATGAATGAATGAATCTTTCATTAGAATTCAACTCCAGTGATATATTTCAGTGGCTTATTTAATTAGTCATACCCTCATCCATTTCAGTCCTGAACAGTATGGGAGTCGTGATTCTCGGCCAGCCAGTAGAACAGATTACAGCCGTGACTATTACAGCAAAGGGTATTCCTACGAAGGTTACAATGCCTATTATGATGGGTATGGCTACGATCCTTACACTTACGCCTATGGTTATCCAGGATATAGTGAATATAATCAAGGTAGGGATTCTATTCATTTACAAAGATTTTGGTCACAACAATAAGTTTTTTGTGTTCATTGAAAAAGTTAAGGTCATGGTGTTAACATCTAAAGAGAGTTGATAAAAGAAATAAAAAAAGAGGCAAGTGAAATATTTTGGTCATGTTAAAAGATACTCTTATCAAAACTGTACTGGAGGGCAAGGTTGAGGTAAGCGAGCAAGAGGCAGACAATGATACAAGTGGGAAGATAACATCAAGAGATGGTGATCATCAATCTGACATAATGTACAGTCAAGGCGAAAGACAGTGTTTGAAATCCATTGCAGCCAACCTTCATTACAGAGACGGCACCTGACTGATTGATTGATTGATTGATAAAGTCTATATTTGTCTCTTATTTGTCGGGTGTTTTTGCTTTAAAGTAATTGTAATTCAGTGGGTTGCAGTGACTTACTAATAAAATGGTATAGGATCAGTCCTCGGTTGAAGGTCATGTGTCAGAAAATGTACAGAAGTTGACGAGGAACGAACAAACGAATGAATGAACTTTTATTTTCAAAGGATCACAAATTAGGCACGCAGGTGTGTCTTACATTCGGCCTCTCCAACCACTCATCTAATGTACATGAATTATCTATTGTGCTTGTTACATTCGCCGTTGGAACTACATCGGCCGAGTACTCAGAATGGACAGGACAAGACTCCCCTACCAAGCCCTCATATGGTCACCAGTAAGGAATAGAAAACGGGGAAGACCAAGAGAGACCCTGCGTAGAACCATCATCAGAGAAGGCTCATTCAACGGCCAAGTGAACATCCACGATCTACAACAGGTAGCAGCGAACCACCAGACATGGAGAGCCATGACTTCTGCCCTATGCGCCGCCTTAGGCTCAAGAGGAAAGACTAACTAACTAACTAATTTGTTACATTCACATAGAAATAACATTGCAAAATGAAGACTGTGACCATAAACAGTGCATATTACCATGTTATGAGACAGGCATGCACCCGCACACATACACACACTTCCCTCTGTGCGTGCACACACACACACATACATTTACCTGCATACACACATTCATACATACATCATTTACACAAACTTGCACAGTAATACATCCAATCATCATCATCATGTGCCATGCCAGTAAGCGTGGGTGGTAATTTTCCACCATCTTACACGATCACCAGAGTCGAAGATCAGCTCTGTGTTCTTGTCCCAACCATGCCATGCGGTCAAGCCATCAAGGTATTTACTTCTGTTCCCCTCAATCTTGCCAATTGTCACCAACTTCTCTAATTTATTTCTTTTCATTGCATGCCCAAAAAATTTGACTGTCTGCATCTAATTTCTCAGATCAGTTTGCTGTTTTCATTTACCTCTTGTAGGATTGCTCATTGGTTTTTCTGTCTTTCCTTGATATTCTTTGTATTTTCCTCGAAACCACATTTCCACTGCCATTAGATATTTTTCAGCTTTGCTCATCGTCCACGTTTCACATCCATACAAAAGTGCAGGCTGTATGTAGCACTTCAACACTCTTTTTCTCGTTGCAGCTACTCAGTAGCTCACAGTCACAAACACCAGGCAGAGAACTGAAGCTATATAATTTCCAGTGTATATTAATTCTTTTGGCTCCACATTCTTACAGTAAGATGTACCACGTGGTGACCTTCAGTTCCACACTACCATTAATGAACTGTTTATGCTCTGTGATAAAGGGGGTTACGAATGCAATTCGTAATCATGCATACCACATTCTACACATAGCTGCAGGGGATTTGCAAGCAGACCAGACAGCCTTACATTGGTTTTCCATACAAAGGTATGAGTCCCGCTCATTCAGAAAGCAATGGCAAATTTGTTCAACATATACTTGCCAAGAAATGTCACAAAATCACAAACATCTGGGGTTGACTATGACGTCCTGTAAAGGATATGCAACTAACTTTATGCTTTCCTCCTTAGGATACGATCAGGGAAGGATGACCCCACCAAAATACTCATATCCTCATGTAAAGGCTTGCTTTGGACCAAGTGGCCAGCTGGTCAAGGTGTTACCCAACCGCCCAAAGGATGGACAGCCTGCCTTAGTGGAGGTGCAGGACATACAGGCAATCCTGGAGAACTGCCCCGAAGCCAGAGAGCTGAAAATGTTTCCTGGCCCGTTGGCTCGGTAAATATTGTCTTGTCGCCTCTTATTTAGTTTGTTAGATACTTAGTTGCAGTTCTAACTTCACTGCAAAGGGTTGTCCTATTATACTCTATTCCTGTGCCAGTGAATATCACACAAAATTCTCCACTGTGCCTCATGTGAAAAGTGGCACAGACAGGAGTCTCGACAAACCAACAGCCTGCACAGGTATAATATGCATAATGCCGCTGCCAGAATGCCAATACAAAAGTCCGCCATGATAAATACAGTTGATCTCATGGAAGCATCAGTCACTAGAAAACCAGCAGCCACACATTACTGCATAAGTCAACTCAGTTCAGCAACCAGCAGGCCATCATTTTTCTGAACTTGCAGTTCATGCTACAAACAACCGCGCTCAAAGCACTCTTATTTAGAAAATAGCAAACGTTGGAAAACACTGTGTAGATAAGCTTTACAAAAGTATGATTTAAAAAAAAAGAGAGTACATTGCGGTGACAAACCCTCATCAGCAAACAACAACAAGATGCAAACTACAACAACACTTAAAAAATTGAAATTATTAATTTTTTTTCGCTCACTCACTTTGAACTCAAGCATAGTCCATACACGTGCTGCTAGTTCTACTGATTTTCGTGTGTGGATTAGCTTACCCTCATACAAGTATCTCTTACCATAAGGCAAGCCCACTCTGATTTCTGAGGTAGTTGTAATTTACATTCCCAAGTCAACATTTTATTCTAACTGACTGGTGTAGGGGTTGAACCTGCTACCTCAGCATCAGCACACCGAAAGTTTAAGAGGGAACTCTTATCCATTCAGCCATGCAGACCTCCAGATATGTGAGTGGTCCAATACACCCTGACAGTGGATCCTCTGAATATACTACTACATCCCGGTGTGAAAGAAAAGTAGTTAACCAAGACTGCATTGTACAGCTGCGACCCCCCCAGTTAGTAGAACAAAGACCAGACAAGGAAGAAGCCTAACCAGTGAAGGTTAACATGGTCATGGAATGCCAGGAGAAAGTGAATGTGTCTATCAAAAGGCATGCATATCATGGCTCTTCTGTCAGCAGGTATAGTAACGTTAAAAGTTAGTTGCATATCCTTTACAGGATGTCGCAGTCAACGCAAGCATTTTTTGGCTGTTCATGGTCAGAGTTGCCATCTCATTTTGATGAAAAAACACCAAAATCGACCCCCCAACAAAGCACCAAAATTTTTTGGAAAGCACCAAATAAAAGCACCAACTGTTTTTATTTCAAATGTAACAAGGTAGCACATTATAATTTATTATTATCACTTCATATTACAATTAAGTTTATTCCAGATCTGCCAAATCCCAATCAGACATACTCTCGAGCCAAAAAAGCACTAAATTGCAATAATATTTTTTGGGAAAGCACTAAAACAAGCACTGGCGGTATTCATTCAAAATGTTATAAAGTAGCACATTATAATTTATTATTATCACCGAATATTAGAGTGAAGTTTATTCCAGATCTGCCAAATCCCAGTAAGACAACTCCTCTTCAGTTTCTGTAGCTATTTCCTGCTGTGTTTGCTCCTGCGATGATGCTGATGATGATTGAAAGAAACGTGTATATGCCTCCTGTGATCCAATTTTTCGTAGAATATCCTTAGGTAGTTTATTATCATGACAGCATTTGCCATATCTTTTCATTCCATATCTAATAGTCAAAACAGCTGTCAAACTCTTTATGCTAAGTCTATTCCGCAATTTTGATTTTATAACTCCCACCTGACTGAAAATACGCTTCACATCCGTTTTAGAATGAGGTAAAATGAACACAGTTAAAGCTAAATCTGTAAGATCTTGGAAAGGATTTTCACCAGTGGCATCCCTATATGAGGCTATTTCTGCACACAGTCTAAGTGTGTCAGAGGTCTGTATCAACTGCACATGATGAAGTTTTCTCCACTGGAGATCGATGCGGGTGAGAGTAGCTGCATCTTCTACAAATATTTGAGCAAAATCCAATATACAGGGCTTCATTGGCTGTAGACATTCACTTCCACTAAGACATGACATGGACTGCAACACTCGAACGTTATTGGGCAAACGTAAACGCAGCTGTGTCACAGCTCTATTAAAAACTGGATGCACCTTCCATGAATTTCTTTCTCCTCAGGAAACCGGTAGTCTGCTATTTCTTTCTCAAACTCATCACCTAGATTGGGATTAGAATCTAAATAATCTTGAATAGCATCACTTTCTGTTATTTTTTTTCCCAGGAATAGCAATCTTTGATCTGATAGAATCAGTGAGTTGGACAAGATCACTGAGTAGTTTTGTTGGATCCTGTATATCTGCTTCGAATTTCTTATTCACACTTTGAACTTCTCAGAGAATATGCTTGAGAAATATGAGATACACATAGTTTTTCATGTCGCTAAACATAGAATTTTGAAGTTCTGCTGTATAACAGCGCTTGCTGTGCTGAGTCTTGCTATATCAAAATGAGTTCTGAGCTTGACCCACTGCTGCAATATTCTGACAATGGCAGATTGAATGGACATCCATTGTGTCTGGCTTAATTGAACAAACTTCAGCGGATGTTGTCCATTATTTATTGAAGCAAAAAGCTCCCTGTACTTTGCATGATGAAGACTTGAGTGAGAAAACCAGTTATATGTTTCTCTATTCATGAACTCTATGTTCCTGGGCAGACATGCAGCTGCAGCCTGTGACACTGCCAGCTGAAGGGAATGACATACACACCTATCTAGTACCAGATGAGGAACTTTGGATTTTAATTTTGTATATATATACTCCATTGTTTACACCTGTGACAGATGCATTGTCGGTGCCGAGTGCAATTAGTCTTTGCAACTCAAATCCATTCTTGTTTAAACAATCTTTTAACGCATCGCATATTGCCTGCGCGTTGCAGTCACTCACTTCAACTAAATCGTATTAAAGGGAGTTAAATTACTTGAATATTGCGCGGTAATGTACTAAGACTGTTTTACTCCCTTGCTTCAGTTCAAATTCGGCTTTTTAGTGTTGCCAAAATTATTTTAAAAGTAATTTTTACCCACCCAAATAAAGCACCAAAAAGCACCCCAAAAAATTGTGAAGCACCAAATTAGCGGGGCCGCGCTAAATGCAATGTTTTGGCACTAAATGACTTGAAAAAGCACTAAATTTGGTGCGAAAAGGGTCAAAATGGCAACACTGTTCATGATTTCTTGGCAAGTTTACATTCAGTAGTTTGCCATTGCTTTCTGAACGATCGGCACCCTTACCGTTTTCACAAAAAATCCAATGCGAGGTGGTCTGCTGCCTAATCACACAGTTAACCCCAGCATTTTTTGGCTGTTCATTATTTCTTGGCAAGTTTACTTTCAGTAGTTTGCCATTGCTTTCTCAATGACCATACCATTTTCAGAAGAAAAAAAACAACGCATGGCTGCCAAATTGTCTGCAGCTGTGTTTTGAACGTGGGTAAGCTGGATTATGAACTGCATCCGAAACCCTTTGCCAAGGAGCCGGCTTAGTACAGTCAACGAATTAAAAAATGTAGGACAAATTGAGGAGGAGTAGGTGATACTATAGTTAGTTAGTTAGTTAGTCGACAGATCATCCTCATTGCACATCGAACCATTCAGTCCATAAGTGCTCGGATCCCCTCCTCAGCAAATCCCGCAGCGTGTAGCGGCTAACGACACCAGTTCTGTGTTGGTTTATCAATCTTCTTTGGCTTCCTGCGTAGTGTTCTTGTTTGGCCACCCCTCTTTTAATTTGCTGCTCTCGCAGTCTGGCCATTGTTGTAGATTCACAGTCATCACTTGGTTCTCGCAAAAGTCTTACTTCTCGTAGAGCATTCAGAATGTCAGCCTGGTCCATGGCGCGCCCGCCCTTCACAGTAGCCTCACCTGCGAGCTTGTCAGCCCGCTCATTTCCTTGTACTCCCGCATGCCCTGGCACAAAGATGAAACTAATCTTTCCCAGCCGAGACCGCTCCAGAGGCAGCAACCATTCTCTTCGGATCGACCCCCTCCTCTATCCTCTTGATCATGTTCATTGAGTCGCTAAGGAAACAAGCCCTAGTGAATGTCTGTGTCTCGAGCCATGTTATTGCTTTACTTACTGCCATGACTTCCATAGTCATGCTACTTGTGGTTTCAGTGAAAGCACCAGAGTCCTCCTTCACAATTCTCCCTCCGGCCCGAGCTGTAAAGGCCCATGAGCTTCTCACATGTCGGACGACCGACCCATCTGTGTAGATGACCGCGTCACCGTCTAGCGAATTCTCAAAAATCAACACTTGTACTTCAGCCTCCACAGCAGCCGCATTTTCTGTCTAGTTGGATGCAAACTGAAAAGGATGTACAGAAGTCTGTTGGTACTTGCACCCACTCCTCGCCAGGTTCTAAGTCCTCAAGTGAACAATAGTTGATACTATGATGATGAAGAAGGAAAAGAAGAAGATTATTCTTGCTTATTTAATTATTGATTGCATCAAGGCGGGTTTTTAAATTTTACTGAGGCTTCCAGGTCGACCCTGATTAAATTGGGTAATGTCTTGGGAATACCAACCACATCACCAACCAAATGCTGATTGGTCTACATAAATATGGGTCTAGCACCTTATGCCCAAATCATGTTCTAAATGATCTTTGCAGAACATTGCAGTCAACCCCAGGTTGATTTCCTAGGCAATTGTACGTTCAGTAGTTTGCCATTGCTTTCTGAATGAGAAATCAATGCTGAAGTCTAACACTGCGGTGTAGGCGTCAAACCGCCTACCTGGCTATCAGTGCACTGGAAGTTTACGAGCGAATGCCCTCATCCTTTCAACCACGTTGACGTCTGTAAACCATATTTGATTTTTTGTTCACTCGCTTGCTTTGAACTCAAGTGTAGTCCATACACACTACTTCTAGTAGTGCTGGACTGAATGTTGCGTGTAGATTAGCTTTCCCTATTTACAGTGTCCCTCGCCATCAGGTGAACCCACTCTGACTTCAGGGGTACATGTAATTTACTTTCCCAAGTCAAGGACGACAGGTCAACATTTTAGTCCAACTGTCCAGTGTAGGGGTTGAACCCCTTACCTCAGCATCAGCACACTGGATGTTTAAGAACATGCGTTCTTATCCATTCAGCCATGCTGACCTCATACTTGTTTTATTTAAAACTAATGATTGCCCCCTTTTTCAGAAACACCACTCATAAAAAGGATGTCCTGCTGTTCTGCCATGAGAAGGCCCGCGCTTGCCTCGACAACATAGACATGGTGGACAGAGAGTCAGCCCAATTGATTTGGAAATTTCTAGAGCTGCTTATTAAACAGAATGGAGTAAGGGTTGTCTGTCTGTGTCGTGTTTAAGGTGTATGCGATGTTTGTTTAAAAAGTAGCAGATCTTTGGATAGGAAAAGTAGTGAACTCACGTAGCGTTCTAAATCCTAATCCCCTCAAAGTACTATCCTTGGAACTGTATACACTTCTCCCTGCAGACTTGCCATTTCAGGAAGATTTCTTTGGGAATGGAGTACTGCATGGCCTTTGCGTCCTCATAAAGAAATGGCAAGAATATTGTACCTTTTAGCAGCATTTTCAGTTTCAGAAAACAGCCAAAGACTGTGGCCATTGCATCCTCATATAGTCATGGCTCAAATATGGTACCTTTAAGTGGTATTTTCAGCTTGGAAACAGCCAAAGATTGTGGCAGTTGCATCCTCATTAAGTCATGGCTCAAATATGGTACCTTTAAGTGGCATTCTCAGTTTGGGAAACAGCCAATGGTTTACCAGGAGCCATGTCTGGAGAGTTTGGTACCAGATGAACCAGAAAAATATTGTGTATGGCCAAGAAAGTCTGTATCAGATGTGAAGAATGGGCGAGTGCGCTGTCATCATCATGGAACTGCCAATTCTCGTTACCTACAGATCCATCAATTTCAGCCAACACAACTGTATCATCTGCCTATCATATGTAGTTATTTTTATAAACAAATACATCATCATCAAATGCCTTGCTGATTGGCATGGGCAATCATGCTTCTTGCTATCTCCAAAAGCATGTATCATTTCATGATTTCATGTGCTGACACCTTTCTTTACCATGACAAAAGATTTTTCAAGAATCTTCTTTTATTGTCGTCTGCTATCTCCCTATCTCTCTTTCCAGTTCTCACATGTGTTCCAGTTTTTCTCTTATCATGATTTGACCAAACAAAGGACAACGTCATCTTTGTGATGTTTGCGATAAGTTGTCTTTGGGTCATGACCTGTTTCAAAACATTTAGATTATTTATTTTGGTTTGTCCAAGCAATTTTCAGTATTCTTCCGCAAAACCACAAAATGCTTTATATAAAACATATTCTTGTTACCTTGTTATATAAAATATAGCCAGATTTCTTTAGTATGCTATACCAAACCTAGAAGATATGATAAAACATTATGTGTGTTGCTTGATACATGCAGACAATAGCTTATCACACATAGTACATTGTTTGGAACTGAACGAGTTAATTAAGTACATAAAATAGTTTAATTTTGTTCACTGTATTTCATTGTTACAATTAAGTATGTTTTATTGTTCAACTGTATTTCATTGTTACAATTAAGTATGTTTTTATTGTTCAGCTATACTTTGTTGTTACAGTTACGCATATTTTATTGTTCAAGTATATTTTTGTTGTTACAGTTAAGTATGTTTTATTGTTCAGTTGTATTTTATTGTTACTTCTTCTTCTTCTTCGTTCATCCGGAGTTTTTTTTTTCGGATGTGATTGCGTTGTGCCTGTTTAAGGCAGAGCTGCATTCTTGCGCCGTTAGGCCGACACATCCAACTTCTGCGAGCATTTGTTGACCGGGTTAACCTTCCCGGGGTTTTATTGTTACAATTAAGTATATTTTATTGTTCAACTGTATTTTGTTGTTACAATTAATTATACTTTATTGTTCAACTGTATTTCATTGTTATAATTAAGTATATTTCATTCTTCAAGTGTATTTTGTTAAGTTAAGTATGTTATCATTGTTCAAATGCTTTTCATTGTTACAATTGTGTGTTTTATTGTTCATCTGTTTTGCATTGTTACAATTAATTATGTTTTTATTGTGTCAGTTGTATTTCATTGTGACAATTAAGTATGTTTATATCATCCTATCTAAGTATATAATTTATTCTGTCTGCTGTCATATAGTCAGCCGTGGGCACAGATTTGTCAGACTTGCTTCTTGAAGGTCACGAACCCTCGACCCACGAGTACAGTTTGCAGGGCGTAAGGCTATCCCAGAGTCCACAGGGCCTGGACACAGTCCCAGAAGGCAACAGTGAAGATGGCAGCAGCTCTAGAGAATCTCCAGCCGTCCGTGTCGCATCTGATAGGACGGTTATTAACAGCGCTAATGGGGAAACAGAAAACTGGAGTGACAGGTTCCGACATCTACTCTTGTATGGACGTAAGAAGGTAAGTCAAATATTCCAGCTGCATATTTTCCTGTGTGTTGGTTTATAGTCGGTAATGTCTGTCGGCAATGAAATACCAACTCCTGTATAGAGGCAAGAAGGTAAGCCAAATGTTCCAGCTGCTTATCCCCCCGGGTGTTGGGTTGTAGTCTATCGGCAATGAAATACCAACTCCTGTATAGAGGCAAGAAGGTAAGCCAAATGTTCCAGGTGCTTATCCCCCCGGGTGTTGGGTTGTAGTCTATCGGCAATGAAATACCAACTCCTGTATAGAGGCAAGAAGGTAAGCCAAATGTTCCAGGTGCTTATCCCCCCGGGTGTTGGGTTTGTAGTCTATCGGCAATGAAATACCAACTCCTGTATGGATGCAAGAAAGTGAGCCAAATGTTCCAGCTGCCCATCCTCCTTGGTGTTGGACTTAGAGTCTGGTGGCAATGAAATACCAGACCCGTGGAGTCGACTTGATCAACTCAGGCCTAATCCCAGACTGTCTGTATGTGTTGGGCTGTATCCTGCCCTTTTTCTTCTTCAGTCCTCTGTCTCTGAATGGAGCTTAGGGAATCAACCAACTCACGACAAGCCATCCTATCTATTGCTATCTCTTTCAGCTCCCTCCATGCCCTCATCATATTATTCATTTCTAATTCACCTCTCCAAGTGTTTTAAGTCTCGTCTCCCTCTATTTTTTAAGTCTCCCTCTATTTTTTAAGTCTCCCTCTATTTTTTAAGTCTTCCTGAATTTTTTAAGTCTCCCTCTATGTTTAAATCTCCCTCTATTTTTTTAAGTTTCCCTCTATTTTTTAAGTCTCCCTCTGTTTTTAAATCTCCCTGTATTTTTTAAGTTTCCCTCTATTTTTAAGTCTCCCTCTATTTTATAAGTCTCCCTCCATTTTAAGGTCTCCCACCGTTTCATTGGCACTGTGGGCTGTAGACTGTATAACTTTCTAGTTATACTATTATTAGGTTTTCTCAAAAAAAAGGTAATGACCTGGCTACACCCTAATATGCCTCTTCACAGATGTGAAGTTCCAGTACCAGTCTTGCACACCCCACTGGTGTCTGAGCTTGGAGAGGGCAAGGAGCGGTCTGCAACACAGTCCCTGGGGAGATGGTACTTAGGTACCGGGTTGGGAGCGAAATCTCTACAGCAACCCGACTCCAATAGATGCTAGGCCTGGACAGAACTCAGACAACCTTTACACCATTGCATTGAATGACTGACTGACTGACTGACTGACTGACTGACTGACTGACTGGCACCTTGCCTTCTTGACAGGCGATAGTTTGTGAAATGGAGTTATACCCGTCCATAATACAAAGCCTGGGCTGGATTTAGAGACCAAGTGTTGCACATGCAGCATGATCCCTCTCTCGGCCTGCCTAGTTTACTCCAGAGGAAAGGTTGCGACAATAGGTCTGGAACAAGACAAACTGCAGAAGCTGCCGCATCAGAAAAGCAATGCTCTAACGCATTGACTTGAGAGTTAAAACGTAATCTCCCAGAGGAAGGGAGTCTCCATGGCCAAGTGGTTAAGCCATCTGCCTTTCGCTCCGAAGATTATGGGTTCGATTCCGGGCTATGTCTTTCGGTTCATAAATGTATTTTTCTCGGAGACTCCTGGAGGTCGTCGCTGGAGCTACAAAGTTTGTGCTTTATGCGACACTTTCTGCAGGCCGCCCTGCGGAAAGAGACCAAACTGTATGGATAAAACCCGGTGCAATGAAGTTGATCCTCTCAACTTTAAGACTTTTTTTTTCTCCCAGAGGATTCACAAATATACATACAAACAACTGCAGTCAGGTTGTTCAGCTACTCCCGTCCTTCCATCTCTCATTACTTAGTAGGTTTTTGGAGCACTACGTCTGTAGATGTAGTGAACCATACACTGTTTCTTAACCTGGTTTGGTCTGTTAAGTAAATGATCACTCTTAGTGCAACAGTTGAAATGCATGCAAAGCAGAATCACCAATGCTGCAAATATTCTTTTGTAGGTACAGTTTTCTAATGTGAAATCTAACTGGGCAACAGAAAATTTGGCCTGCTCATTTAAATTTCTAACTGCCGAGGGATTTTTAATATGTAGAATGTGCGCATAGGTCCTCCTAGTTTGTGCTATTATCTGAGAGGGCTAGATGTCTTATCCACTACCCCATGATCACAAGGGATTATACTACCCTTTTATTTTGTAAAACTCCATACTAAAACATCACAATTTTTGGTCATGTTATGGAAATAAATAAATTGAAGAACTTTGTGATAACTGGCAAGATCGAGGGTAAGAAAAGTAAATACCTGGATGGCTTGGCCACATGGCATGGTCAGGACAAGAACACTGAGCTGATCCATGACTCTGTTGATTGAGTGAGATGGCGCAACATGACCGCCCATGCTTATAATGATGATGATGCTCAAACATGAATCAAACTGAGTCCGCTTGAGTTAGAGAGCAACATCCTACCCCACACTAACCTGTCCCCACTTTCTAAACCTAGGTGAGCTCGGTTCAGTGTTCTGTTATGGGTAAGATAAGAATAATCCCCTAGTAGACACTGTCATTGTGGTGTGAAGTGTTAGGTCTGAACATATTCTAGACAATGTGGGGCTGAGTGGTCTCGGGGTATGGTGTCCTCCTTGAGTGCTGGAGGTCCTGCAGGATTTTTTCACGTGGACTTCTAATAAAAAAATTTCCCCTGGTCTCTGGGTAGTGAGATCGGACACGCGTGCATATTGTTGCGCATGTAAAAAATGCTTTGGCAGTTGGAAATTGATAAAGAGTAGCTTAACGGCGCTGCTGGGCAAAATTTTGAGTTAAAAACCTACCCAAAGTATTACAGGATCCTTGCCGGTGCTACAGAGTTCATGCGCTGAGCTGAGATTCTCCGGACTCAGGCTTGAGTTAGGAGTAGAACTTATAGGTTACACCCGTGTGCCGTGATGTTGTTCCGTTGATTAAACTAAACAAAACTAAACTATATTCTAGACAATAACATATGAGCTGAGGTGACCACTTCCCTTCTTCATCTTTCCTTCCCAGACAATTTCCAGAAAGTTGTAGATGCAGAAACATTTAATAAAAACGATCCTCAAACATAAAACCTTCTACAACCTGTGTCGTTAGTCATTAGCTGTGGTTCTAACTTAATGGCAAAGGGTCACCCCATAATGCTCCGTTCCTGTGCCAGTGAATATCACATAAAACGCTCCTCACTGTCCCATGTGAAAAGGGGAACAGACAGCAGTCCCAACAAACCAACAGCACTCACAAGCATACATGCCTAAGGCCACTGTCAGAATGCCCACAGTCTGCCACTAACATTACAGTTCATCGTCAATGGATTCAGCAGTCACTAGAAAACCGGCAGTTGCGCAAATATTACTGCATATGGCAAAACCAGCTGATTCAGCAGCTGGGCATCTGCCATTTTTCTTTACAGCAGTTCACAATATAAACCACCACAGACAGATATAACCTGTGATTTGCTTATAGTGCAGTGAATATTGATTCTGGGGAATAATAACATTTTATGACTTTCTTGTCCCTTCAGTGATGTCCTTATACTACAGTTAAAGTTGCTTCTGGGGAATATTAACATTTGATAACTTTCTTGTCCCATCATTGGTGCACTCATACTGCAGGGAAAGTTGCTTCTGGGGAATATTAACTGTTAGTGACTTTCTTGTCCCTTCAGTGCTGTCCTTATACTACAGTTAAAGTTGCTTCTGGGGAATATTAACATTTGATAACTTTCTTGTCCAGTCATTGGTACACTCATACTGCAGGGAAAGTTGCTTCTGGGGAATATTAACATTTGATAACTTTCTTGTCCAATCATTGGTGCGTTCATACTGCAGGGAAAGTTGCTTCTGGGGAATATTAACTGTTGGTGACTTTCTCAATCCTTCTGGGGAATATTAACATTTGATAACTTTCTTGTCCCTTCAGTGATGTTCTTATACTACAGTTAAAGTTGCTTCTGGGGAATATTAACATTTGATAACTTTCTTGTCCAATCATTGGTATGCTCATACTGCAGGGAAAGTTGCTTCTGAGGAATATTAATATTTTATGACTTTCTCAATCCTTCAGGGTGCATTAGAGTGTGTGATGAATGAAGAACTTGTGGGTACATTCTTTGTTTGTACAGCGAAAATTGCTTCTGGGGAATATTAACAGTGAATAACTTTCTTGTCCAATCAGGATGCTTTAGAGTGTGCGATGAAGAACAACTTGTGGGGACATGCTTTGTTCCTGGCCAGCAAGATGGATGCAAGAACGCATGCTAATGTCATGACCAGGTATTTCTAACATCTCACTTCTAAATTGTCATGAGTGCTCACAGTTTTCCAGCAGTAACAAATACTCATTAAAAGAATGGCAGACGAGTGAGCGGCAGGTTAATTGGATCAGCATGTTTAGGTCTGTCTATTCCAATTTCAATTCCAATTTTCAAAACAAAAATTCCAAATTCGGTCTTGTTCAACCTGCCTCTTCAGCTTTGGTTCTACTGTTACACGAAAGTGACAGTGAGGATTTTGTCATGTGGGCATATGTCACGTGTGTGTTTGCAACAATGGGTGAGCCAGCATGTTACCATATGTCATGTGTGAGTTAGCAAACATGAGTTCTCTGACTTGTTCGCTGACTTGTTGGCATATGTCATGTGTGAGTTAGCCAAAATGATAAAGCTAGCATATATCATGTGTGAGTTAGCAATCATGAGTTCGCTGACTTGTGGGCATATGTCATGTGTGAGTTAGCAATCATGAGTTTGCTGATTTGTTGCTATATGTCATGTGTGAGTTAAGAATCGTGAGTTTGCTGACTTGTTGGCATATGTCATGTGTGTGTTAGCAAAAGTAATGAAGCTGATGTGTGGGCACATGCCATGTGTGAGTTAACAACCATGAGCTCGCTGACTTGTTGGCATATGTCATGTGTGAGTTAGCAATCATAAGTTCATTGGCTTGTTGCCATATGTCATGTATGAGTTAGCAACAGTGAGCAAGCCGACATGTAAGCGTATGTCATGTTAGAGTTAGCACTAGTGACGAAGTTGTAACTGTAATTTATTTCACTCACAGATTTGCCAACAGTGCCATGAGAATGAATGACCCCCTGCAGACGCTTTACCAGCTGATGTCAGGTCGACAACCGGCGGCTGTCACTGTAAGCTCCTGATATGTTTAACCGACCACATCATCATTGCCATTGATCATATTTCATAATTTTATAATTATACGAGAGGCTTCAAATGAAAACCTTACATGTCTTTTGACTCTTTGAGTTGTTCAGACAGGTGGAAATCACTTGAGGCTAGGTCTGGCAAGTATGGGGGATGGGTACACACTGAAAGTGTAGGTCTTCGATGGTTTCAACTGTTGTAGCTTTATGGGGTTGAACTTCGTCATATTGCAATAGGAGGACACTTTTACTCAGAAGTCCACATCATTTGGCTTTTATTGTAGGTCGAAACTTCCTACTCCACTCATACACTTGTTGAACTGACAGGCATGCATCACCATACTGGACCTTCATTTGCTGATGAATGTCTATAAGTTTAGCCCCTTCACTGATCAAAAAACGGATAACAGAATGCTGCTCTTCTTTGGTGCATGTCAAAAGTGGTGTGGCCATCTTTAAACTGTCCTTATGGCATCGTGTTCATCTGCACCTTGTTGCCACATGCTTAACACTCTTGACCTTCTTGGCAACAATATTGTCAAGTTACAAGACATGGTTATTGTAATTTCTATCACACTTTTAAGGTTTTCATTTGAAACCCCTTAATATAATGAAGCTTTCTTGTCATTGGTTATGTTTTGTTTCTCATTGTCTCAGTAGTGGATCTTTGCCCTTGATTTTATTTTGTAGTCAGATTATTAAACTGCATTTATCTTCAGTATTATTTTGTCTTCTTTTATCAGGCTGCTGAAAATTTGACACTGGTCTTATTATATAGCCTTATTTTTAGGTTGCTATGTCTTTGCTTATAGTCTTATTTTTTTTTTAAAACTGTCATTTACTGCCAATATAGTACCTTGTGGTGTATGGCAGAGGGGTCTTTGAGCCTGAGAATTAAGGTCGCCTGGCTAGTGCAGTTGCCGCGAACTGTGCAGGTTAGGATTTTCTTTTTGCCCCTGACAGAAAAAAATCCCACACCTTACCGAGGGATTGAACCCGGGTCTCCCGAATAAGAGTCCGGCGTTCTAGCCTCTCGGCCAGCCGCTCCTCTCTTGGCCAGCCGCTCCTCTATAGTCTTATAATGTAGTGTAATTATCATGTTATAATATCTTTAAACATTGGTCTTACAATATAACAACCCACTTCTCATATTTTCTTACATCTCATCAACAAACAAGACAACCCATTTTTCATTTTTACTTACATCCCATCAAATATGGCAACAAATTTATAATATTTGCTTATATTCCATCATCAAATATGACAACCAATTTCTCATATTTACTTACATCTCAACAATGAAAGTAACAACCCATTTCTCATATTTATTTACATCTCATCAACAAACATTACAACCCATTTCTCAATTTTGCTTACATTCTGTCATCAAATATGACAACCAATTTCTCATATTTGCTTACATCTCAACAATGAAAGTAACAACCCATTTCTCATATTTGCTTACATTTCAACAACGAAAGTAACAACCCATTTCTCATATTTGCTTACATCTCAACAGCAAAAGTAACAACCCGTCTCTCATATTTGCTTTTATCTCAACAACGAAAGCAACAAACCATTTCTAGTTTTTGCTTACATTTCAACAATGACGCCGACAACCCATTTCTCATATTTGCTTACATCTTTCCAACAAAAATGACAACCCTTTCCCACATTTACTTACAGTGTGTTTTAGATGAACGCTGGGGCGACTGGCGGCCTCATCTGGCAATGATACTCTCCAACCAGTCATCAAAGAATGATATTCATCGCAAGAGTATTAACACACTGGGCGACACATTAGGTAACAAATATTTATTGTTTGTTTTATTATTATTATTAACCCTTATGGTGAAGTTTATATTTTTTTATAGCATTCCCCCTGTAGTGAACGATGAGAGCTAGCATTGAACCCTTGTCCGACCGGGCTCATGCAGTTGTCATTGTAACGTTCTAAATGTTATGCCTTGTTAACAAGTTTATTTTTTTTCTTAGGCTGATTCTAAAATTTGTTTTAAAGGCTTAAAAAAAAGGCAGACTTAAGCCCTAATGCTTTAGCTATTAAGGTAGTTCCCATAGCAGATACTGCTGGTAGGGTGTGAAGCGTTATAAGTCTTCACATGTTCTTGGCCATGACATATCAAGTAGGATGGCTAATATAACAGAGTGTCTGTCTCTGTTAAGGGAATCTAAGTCGGCGTGCAAGAGAAAAAGGGTCGAAACTTCAGTGCACGCGGGAAACTGTTATTATTTTGTTCTGAGTACAGAGTTGATTTAGATCTTAGTAAATGTTGAATAGGATCCTTCGTTCAGAAAATGATAAGCAAACGACTTTAGACTATAAAGAGAGACATATTTGCATTCTTAGTAGTAGTAAGTTTAGAAAAACATGGAGTGAGGGCCATGTTTGAAAGCTTAGTAGATGGCGATAGATGGAGCTGGGGGATGTCAGTACATATTATAATGGTTCAGAAATAAATTAGATACGTTCATAATAAATGAACGATGAATCTCAGAGATGTTTAAGAATAGAAACACATGGGATGATGGGGTTTAACTGGAAGATAGTTGGAAATAGGGCTGTGAATAGCAGCAAAAGTCATGGGAAGTAAGAAATATGGGGGGTTGTAATAGGTGCTGGGTTGTCAGCGTTAATAGAAACACATGGATTAAAAGCCATGTTTGGATTGTGAGGGGCTGGGGTTATCAGCTCTAAACATATGTCAGTACAGTATTTGGAAAGTAAGTATGTCCATGAACATTGTCAATTTTAATTAGGAACGCATGAAATAAGTAGAAGTAGAGGTTTGGAAAGGTACAGTCTATAGTATAGAACAAGAAGGAAAGTACAGTCATAAAGGCATATATTACTGACTGTTGTTGGCAGCACAAATGATACAGGTCAGAGAGTAGAATAATATTTTTAATCTTGAGAGTATATGGATGGAGTTTTAGATCGATGTAACTTTTAACAAGAATATTTATTAGGAACAAAATTTAAGTACATGGATTATATGATTGTTTTTTTTTTTTTGAAAACTTTATTTTTATAAAGTTTTGTGAGTGCAAGGGAGGATAAATGTGACTACCTCTTACTATCTTTTTTTGGTGCACACCAACCGTTCCTCTGTCTATCCTGTGTAGCCTCCTTGATGTCCGCGAGAGTATGTTATGTGTATTTCATAATGCATGATAATCTTCAATCTTTGTTTATATACCAACAATTTGGATGGACATACCACTCTATTTTTAACTATGAAATAATGCAAGCGGATTGCAGTGGTCTTACTGAAGAGAAGAAGAAGTAATAGTAATTGACCACATGAAGGTTATGAAGACTAATGACCAGAAGAGTGGGTGTGATTTGCGATATATGAGGTACATTTAAATGATTTTTGTAAAATGGGCGAGCTTTTAAGGAAGAAGAAGTAATAGGGTGTACGAAAGGGGGAGTTGGTAAAATTTAGGAGAATAGCGGTTGGCTATAAATATTACGATTATTTGGGGCAAGGGAGTTAGGGATATAGAAATAGCGGATAGTTATCTCGAAGTTAATATAAAGAAGGGTTGTAAATGGAGGTAGATAAGTTTTGGGTTAAGACTTTTCGGGGAAAAGTCTCATTGAGGGTAGAAAGGAATATAACAGAGTGTCTGTCTCTGTTAAGAGAATCTAAGTCGGCGTGCAAGAGAAAAAGGGTCGAAACTTCAGTGCATGCGGGAGACTGCTGGAGTTATGTTGTTTCTGACTTCACCACTTTGCTACACTGCCATACTAGTCACCATCCTAGTCACCTTTCCTTCCGTAGTTTTTTCCTGAAAATTTTCGGGTCCCCATTCTTCTATGAAACTGGGTCTACCCCTATGATACTGGGTCTGCTCCCATGAGACTTGGGTCTACTCCTGTGAACCTGGGTCTGCCCCTATGAGCCTGGGTCTACCCCTATGACACAGTGTCTACCCCTATGACACTGGGTCTACCCCTATGACACAGTGTCTACCCCTATGACACTGGGTCTACCCCTATGACACTGGGTCTACCCCTATGACACTGGGTCTACCCCTATGACACTGGGTCTACCCCTATGACACTGTGTCTACCCCTATGACACTGGGTCTACCCCTATGACACTGGGTCTATCCCTATGACACAGGGTCTACCCCTATGACACTGGGTCTATCCCTATGATACTGGGTCTACCCCTATGACACTGGGTCTACTCCTATGACACAGTGTCTACTCCTATGACACTGGGTCTACCCCTATGACACTGGGTCTATCCCTATGATACTGGGTCTACCCCTATGACACTGGGTCTACCCCTATGACACAGTGTCTACCCCTATGACACAGGGTCTACCCCTATGACACAGTGTCTACCCCTATGACACAGTGTCTACCCCTATGATACTGGGTCTACCCCTATGACACTGGGTCTACCCCTATGACACAGTGTCTACCCCTATGACACTGGGTCTACCCCTATGACACTGGGTCTATCCCTATGATACTGGGTCTAGCCCTATGACACTGGGTCTACCCCTATGACACAGTGTCTACCCCTATGACACAGGGTCTACCCCTATGACACAGTGTCTACCCCTATGACACTGGGTCTACCCCTATGACACTGGGTCTACTCCTATGACACAGTGTCTACTCCTATGACACAGTGTCTACCCCTATGACACTGGGTCTACCCCTATGACACTGGGTCTACCCCTATGACACTGGGTCTACCCCTATGACACTGGGTCTACCCCTATGACACTGGGTCTACCCCTATGACACAGGGTCTACCCCTATGACACAGTGTCTACCCCTATGACACTGGGTCTACCCCTATGACACTGGGTCTACCCCTATGACACAGTGTCTACCCCTATGACACTGGGTCTACCCCTATGACACTGGGTCTACCCCTATGACACTGGGTCTACCCCTATGACACTGGGTCTACCCCTATGACACTGGGTCTACCCCTATGACACAGGGTCTACCCCTATGACACTGGGTCTACCCCTATGACACTGGGTCTACCCCTATGACACTGGGTCTACCCCTATGACACTGGGTCTACTCCTATGACACAGTGTCTACCCCTTTGACACTGGGTCTACCCCTATGACACTGGGTCTACCCCTATGACACTGGGTCTACTCCTATGACACAGTGTCTACCCCTTTGACACTGGGTCTACCCCTATGACACTGGGTCTACCCCTATGACACAGTGTCTACCCCTATGACACAGGGTCTACCCCTATGACACTGGGTCTACCCCTATGACACAGTGTCTACCCCTATGACACTGGGTCTACCCCTATGACACTGGGTCTACTCCTATGACACTGGGTCTACCCCTATGACACTGGGTCTACCCCTATGACACTGGGTCTACCCCTATGACACTGGGTCTACTCCTATGACACAGTGTCTACCCCTATGACACTGGGTCTACCCCTATGACACAGTGTCTACCCCTATGACACTGGGTCTACCCCTATGACACTGGGTCTACTCCTATGACACTGGGTCTACCCCTATGACACTGGGTCTACTCCTATGACACTGGGTCTACCCCTATGACACTGGGTCTACTCCTATGACACTGGGTCTACCCCTATGACACTGGGTCTACCCCTATGACACTGGGTCTACCCCTATGACACTGGGTCTACCCCTATGACACTGGGTCTACTCCTATGACACTGGGTCTACTCCTATGACACTGGGTCTACCCCTATGACACTGGGTCTACCCCTATGACACTGGGTCTACCCCTATGACACTGGGTCTACCCCTATGACACTGGGTCTACCCCTATGACACTGGGTCTACCCCTATGACACTGGGTCTACCCCTATGACACTGGGTCTACCCCTATGACACTGGGTCTACCCCTATGACACTGGGTCTACCCCTATGACACTGGGTCTACTCCTATGACACTGGGTCTACCCCTATGACACTGGGTCTACTCCTATGACACAGTGTCTACCCCTATGACACTGGGTCTACCCCTATGACACTGGGTCTACCCCTATGACACTGGGTCTACCCCTATGACACAGTGTCTACCCCTATGACACTGGGTCTACCCCTATGACACTGGGTATACCCCTATGACACTGGGTCTACCCCTATGACACTGGGTCTACCCCTATGACACTGGGTCTACCCCTATGACACTGGGTCTACCCCTATGACACTGGGTCTACCCCTATGACACAGTGTCTACCCCTATGACACTGGGTCTACCCCTATGACACTGGGTCTACTCCTATGACACTGGGTCTACTCCTATGACACTGGGTCTACCCCTATGACACTGGGTCTACCCCTATGACACTGGGTCTACTCCTATGACACTGGGTCTACTCCTATGACACAGTGTCTACCCCTATGACACTGGGTCTACCCCTATGACACTGGGTCTACCCCTATGACACAGTGTCTACCCCTATGACACTGGGTCTACCCCTATGACACAGTGTCTACCCCTATGACACTGGGTCTACCCCTATGACACTGGGTCTACCCCTATGACACTGGGTCTACCCCTATGACACAGGGTCTACCCCTATGACACTGGGTCTACCCCTATGACACTGGGTCTACCCCTATGACACTGGGTCTACCCCTATGACACTGGGTCTACTCCTATGACACTGGGTCTACCCCTATGACACTGGGTCTACCCCTATGACACTGGGTCTACCCCTATGACACTGGGTCTACCCCTATGACACAGGGTCTACCCCTATGACACTGGGTCTACCCCTATGACACTGGGTCTACCCCTATGACACTGGGTCTACCCCTATGACACTGGGTCTACCCCTATGACACTGGGTCTACCCCTATGACACAGTGTCTACCCCTATGACACTGGGTCTACCCCTATGACACTGGGTCTACCCCTATGACACAGTGTCTACCCCTATGACACTGGGTCTACCCCTATGACACTGGGTCTACCCCTATGACACTGGGTCTACCCCTATGACACAGTGTCTACCCCTATGACACAGTGTCTACCCCTATGACACTGGGTCTACCCCTATGACACTGGGTCTACCCCTATGACACTGGGTCTACCCCTATGACACAGTGTCTACCCCTATGACACTGGGTCTACCCCTATGACACTGGGTCTACCCCTATGACACTGGGTCTACCCCTATGACACTGGGTCTACCCCTATGACACTGGGTCTACCCCTATGACACAGTGTCTACCCCTATGACACTGGGTCTACCCTATGACACAGGGTCTACCCCTATGACACTGGGTCTACCCCTATGACACTGGGTCTACCCCTATGACACTGAGTCTACCCCTATGACACTGGGTCTACCCCTATGACACTGGGTCTACTCCTATGACACTGGGTCTACCCCTATGACACTGGGTCTACCCCTATGACACTGGGTCTACCCCTATGACACTGAGTCTACCCCTATGACACTGGGTCTACCCCTATGACACAGTGTCTACCCCTATGACACTGGGTCTACCCCTATGACACTGGGTCTACCCCTATGACACTGAGTCTACCCCTATGACACTGGGTCTACCCCTATGACACTGGGTCTACCCCTATGACACTGGGTCTACTCCTATGACACTGAGTCTACCCCTATGACACTGGGTCTACCCCTATGACACTGAGTCTACCCCTATGACACAGGGTCTACCCCTATGACACTGGGTCTACTCCTATGACAGTGTCTACCCCTATGACAGTGTCTACCCCTATGACACTGGGTCTACCCCTATGACACTGGGGATTTAACCCATATCCTTTTCCTGGCAGGCAAGTGCACTAATAACTATGCCACTATGACTCATTCATTAACTTCTTTAGTTGCATATTCTTTACAGGACATTATAACAAATCCTAGCATTTTTTGGCGGTTCGTGATTTCTTGGCAAGCTTATGTTCAGTAGTTTGCCATTGCTTTCTGAACGACCGACACTCGTACCATTGTTTATAAAAACCAACACATGGCGGCCTGTTGCCAAATCACCCACAGCTGTGTTTCGAACATGGTATGCAGGATTACGAATTGCGTCCATAACACCTTTGCCACAGAGCTGGCTAAAAGATAAAAAAGCCGCTTAAAAGTTGACAGGGTCGACTTAATCGCACCGGGTTTTATCCTATATGGCTCAGTCTCTTTCTGCAGCGCGGAAAGCGTCGCACAAAGCATGAACTCCGTAGCTTTTAGCGACGACCCACAGGAGCCTCCGAAACATTTAACTCGTAAACCGAAGGGCGCAGCCCGGAATCGAACCCACAACCTTCGGAGCACGAGTCAAACGGCTTGACCACATCGCCACAGAGACTCCCTGGCTAAAAGATATCATGAATAATAAAAACCAGTATTGAACAATCTTGAGTGCTAACATTTAAATGCTTATGTGTTGGTAAAAGACCTGTTATGTGCTTGCTTCAGCTGCCAAAGGTTACCTGTATGCCAGTCATTTTTGCTACCTCATGGCTCAGGTCAGTTTTGGAAACTATTTCAACAAGACTTCAAAGTTAGTCCTCATTGGCTCCAGTCACAAGTTAGTATCTCCGGTTATTCTTATCTTCTTCCACTCTCTCACTACTTCCTGTAGTCATTTCCTTTCTCACTTTCCTTCCTTTCCTCCCTCAATACTTCCTTTCTGTCTCCCTTTTCTTTCCTCCCTCCCTCAATGCTTCCTTTCTCTCTCAGTTTTCTTCCTTCCCTTCTTCAATACTTCCTTTCACTCTTCCCCCTTTCCTTCTTTCCTTTCCTCAATTTTCCTCTTTCTCTCTCTCTCTCTCTCTCTCTCTCTCTCTCTCTCTCTCTCTCTCTCTCTCTCTCTCTCTCTCTCTCTCTCTCTCTCTCTCTCTTCTCCTCTCTCTCCCCCTCTCTCTCATCATCTTCCCATCTTCTTCTCACTCCCTCTTCTCACTCCCTCTTCTCACTCCCTCTTCCTCTCACTCCCTCTGTTCTTTTTCCCTGTCCTCAGTCTCCCCATATCTTTCTTTTGTCTCTCCTTCCTTCCTTTCTCTTTTCCTTCCCGATCTTACCTCCCCGAATCCTTCCATATGTTCTTCCTTTAATGGGATACATATTTGTAATGTGTGTTCATATGGATGCTTTAGAGATGTGCCAAGGAAGCAAGAGGTCAGTGGCCTCTGGGAGTGATCCAACCTGATAAAATGGGTACCAAAAATGTCCTGGGAGCTCAGACAGCAAGAGATGACATGTGTAGGAATGAATTTCTATTGCAGCGTGGAAAGATTGGATAAGAAATGATGAAAGTTGGTGTAATAACAGTGTCAAACTTCAGTGAAAAGCACCAAGTAAAATGATTTGTCCATCATTACAATTACAGTACTGCCCACCAGTGTTCCATAGAAAGCTGTATCAAACACAGGCAACAAGAGACAGTCTTCTTCTTCAGCGATCAGTGTTTGTTTGTTAGTCATGTTCCAACTTCACGGCAACGGGTCGTCCCCATTATTCGCCTTTCCTGTGCCAGTGAATATCACACAGAATGCTCCTCACTGCCCCATATGAAAAGTGGAACAGACATGAGTCTCGGCAAACCAACAGCCCGCACAGGTATATTATGTATAAGGTGGCCACCAGAATGCCAATACAAAACTCTGCCACGAAAAATAAAGTTCATCGTCAATGGAAGTGGCAGTCTCTAGGAAACCAGCAGCCACACATTACTTCATATGGCAACTTAGATCGATCAATGTTTGCTATGCATTTGTTCTGGCATGAACCACAAACATGGCCGTTCACTTGAGGAGTGCAGTTATAGATGTATTTCAAGCGAACGAAAAAAGAAGAAGAAGAACTTGAGGAGTTTGTTGCATAGCATCCATTGTGGTGTGTAAAAGTCTGTTTTCTAATTGTGTGATACTTAAGCCAAGATCTTCAGACTTTGACTGCCTTCACAGGCTAATGCACTTTGCCTGCCTACATTTTCTGTTGGGCTTTGTTGCCCTAGCCTTGTTTTTACAAGAATTTCCACAAGATTGTGGTAGTTTGCCTCCTCCTTCACCTAGATGAATTTGGTGGTGTTTGTCCATCAAGAATTAAGAATGATGATGGGCATTCATTTCATCCAATGGGCTTCAAAGTTTGGAGTCGTGAGTTCTTAGACGGTTGGTAAGGCCTATTTTGGCTTGAAATGTTCTTTGATAATGTGGGCAAAGAATGCTTGATGTTCCAAGAGAAGGATCTCCTGCAGTGGGTTTTTTTTTGTTGTTAAGCCTTTTTTTCACAGCTCTTGCTGTCCTGTTTGCTTAACAAGTGACTAAACCCTTGCGTAATTATGTACGCTATGAATTTCAGTTTTTGGCAGCAGTGTCCTGAGTGTCGTGATGAAATCCAATCGCTTTTAGTGAGATCTTCAGAGTACCTTTAAAGCATTTCCTCTGCCCACTTTGGGACTGTTTACCACAGTGCAGTTCACCATAAAACATTGAAGAGAATTCAAGAGAAAGTAAAAGACCACACATGACTTATATATCATAATTATTTTATGTTATCGTGCACGATATTTTGATGTCTGATTTTACTTATACTCTTTTGTATTTTTGTTTCATTCTTGATGAAAAATAGTTTGTCGATTGAGGAGTTTGCTACTAATGAAGCTATACAGTGTACAGAAGTGTACGAATACGCACAGTCGCTGGGAAACCCGACATTTTGCCTACCCCACTTACAGGTTGTGTATTTTGTGTCATTTGCCATAACTTTTTTCATCATGTTATTTATTCTGAAAACCATGACAAGAAAAACATATGAAGCAAAAAGGATGAAGAATGTTCAAGATAAGAAATGGATAGATAAAAGATATGGTTAAGGATACAGGCTGGCAGGATGTACCATGAAGATTCAGATCAGAAACTGCTGGAGATCCATTACCATCAAGCTCACTGTTGGCAGGACATTGGATGATGATGATTTGTGCAGTAGTAAACAATGCAAGCTAGCTCCATAGTGAAGGAGTTACTGACGCAGTTCGAAATCCCGCATACTACATTCAAAACACAGCTGCAAACGATCTGGCAGCAGACTGCCTTGTGTTGGTTTTTATTTAAAAAATGGTATGGCTGCTGGTCGTTCAGAAAGCAGTGGCAAACTACTTCATTCAGAAAGCAGTGGCAAACTACTGAACGTAAACTTGCCAAGAGATCACAAACAGACAAACAATGCTAGGGTCCACTGCGACATCCTGTGAAGGTTATGCAACTAACTTCTTTTTTAAACAGTGCAAGGAAGTGCAGTGGTATAGTGGTTAGTGTACTTGATTATTTCCGAACAGTTTAGATCTATTCGGCAGCAGATGCGTCGCGTTGGTTACTTACGGAGGTATGTGAGCCGGTCGTTCAGAAAGCAATGGCAAACTACTGAACGTAAAACTTGCCAAGACATCAACAGCAGCTGAAACATACTGGTGTTGACTGCGATGTCCTGTAAAAGATATGCGGAAAAAAAACAAAGTTTAGATCTGGCATCAATCCATTTTCAAACAAATGAGCACCGGACAGTTTTCAGTATTCTCTGGCAATTGTCTGGGAAGGACAAGTGATGAGAAAGAGAAATGGCCACCTCATGTTATATGTCAGGGCCCAGAATATTTAAAGGCCTAACACTTCACACCCCAACAACAGCATCTGCTGTGCGACTACCTTTAAATGATTTTCAAAACACTGGAAATGGGAAATGTTCTCATTATCATCATCATGTGCTGATAAGCGTGGGCGGTCATGTTTCGCCATCTCACACGGTCACCAGAGTTGTGGATCAGCTCCATGTTCTTGTCTCGACCATACCACGTGGCCAAGCCATCTAGGTATTTACTTCTCTATCCTCCCCTTGTTCTTTTCCCCTCAATCTTGCCAGTTGTCACCAATTTCTCCAATTTATTTCTTATCATAATGTGTCCAAGAAATTGTGACTGTCTTCGTCTAATTTTTCTCATCAGTTTACAGTTTTCATTTCTATTAGGATTTGGTTATTAGTTTTTCTGTCTGTCCATGGTATTCATTGCATTTTCCTCAGAAACCACATTTCCACAGCCATAAGATGTTTTTCAGCTTGTCTGCTCTTGTCCATGCGTCACATCCCTACAAAAGCACAGGTTCTATGTAGCACTTCAACACTCTTTTTCTTGTTGCAAATATCATCTTTTTATTGCAACGAGAAAAAGAGTGTTGAAGAATGTTCTAAAGAAGTCAAGTGCAGACTGGGCATAGCGACGCATAGATTAGAGAGTACAAAGAGTCTATGACATAACATCAGCAAACATATTAAAGTAACATTTGTGAGAACATAAAGTTTCCTGTGGCAACATACATGTATTGGACCATTTCCCAATCACTCAAGAAGAATATTTGGGCTTTTGAACTTAAATTTTATACAGAAAAGTTGTTAGAATAAAAGACTGAGCAGAAGACAATTGCCGACATTTTAGGAGATGAACATTGAAGAAACCTGGCTCATTAACAGCGCGATGTCTTAGAAGCTGAAATACTTTGGCCATTTTAAAGGTCACAGTGGCTTGGGCAGAAGAATGATGGGAGGCGTGGTCTCTGGGGGGGAAAGGCAGAGGTCGACTAACACGAGGATGGATACAGGACATTGCAGACACCTTGGGCATGAAATTGCATCATGAGGTTGCATTATGAGGTTGCATCAATAAGTTGGATCATGAGGTTGTATGTATTTGCATCATGAGGTTGTATCATGAGATTGCATCATGGCATGCATTATGAGGTTGCATCATGAGGTTGTATGAGGTTGCATCATGAGGTTGCATTATGAGGTTGTATGAGGTTGCATCATGAGGTTGTATGAGGT
Organism: Cepaea nemoralis; assembly: GCA_014155875.1. Classification (NCBI taxonomy): domain Eukaryota; kingdom Metazoa; phylum Mollusca; class Gastropoda; order Stylommatophora; family Helicidae; genus Cepaea; species Cepaea nemoralis. The sequence continues at coordinate 320,274 of JACEFZ010013769.1, forward strand.
TGCATCATGAAGTTGTATGAGGTTGCATCATAAGGCAGAATTGGCACAGAACTGAGAAACTTGTTGGTGGACTTTGATGAGAGCGACATTCTGCAGAAGGCTTGCTACATCATGAAACAGTGCGTTTTGCGCTCCTCCACCCAAAGCCATTGACACAATGTGGTGTGTTGGGTTTGGTGAGTGCCTCCCAACATTCGGCACTAACAGAAAGCAGGTGTTTATTAGTAACAAAGTGTAAATGAGATCAGTTGTCATCTCTACAGCAAAAGCTGGTGACAGTTGATCTCCGACACTGCCTTTTGCTATGATGGTACAGTACATCACCCTCTTTCTAATGCATCTGTTAATTATCAACATCATCAAGTGCCCTGCCAGCTGGCGTCTCATGTCTCTCCACAGATCTTGGTCTTTGGTTTTCTAGATCAACCTTGCTGATGATAGCCTCCATGCCAGCGTCTCAGTCCATCCAGCATCATTTCTCTTGCTTTTCTTCCTCTGCCTCTCTTCCCCCTGACCTTTCCAGACATCACAATGTTCTCCCAATGCCTCTCTTCTCATCACATGGCCAAAGAAAGCTGTTTGTCTCTTTCTTATTGTTATATTTAATGTTCTAGTTTCATTAGCCTCTTTTAATGATATCTTCATGTTTAAACCATTATCTGCACACCTCTTGTACTTTGGATCCCCTCTCTTGATCTAGCATATGAATGGCTCCTCGAATACTGCTTGTATACGCCTGTGGCTATATTCTGGGCAACGGTCTTGACAGACTGACTAAACTCTTTCCCTAAGCTCAATTAACAAAGATAAATTGCAGATTTCTAACTAGCCAAAATAATAATAAATCAACATCCTTTAGGGGTAGAAATACCTTGGTATGATCTAATAGATATACATAGTCAGAATTACTGTACTCAGATTTAAGTGAAAAGAAAGTTCTAGATCTTTACATATTTAGCACGATGAATATTCAAATATAACCTGTGACTTATAACAGATTACTGAGTGGGTCTTCACGGTTACTTGTATATTTGCAGATTTACAAGTACCTCTATGCTTGTCGGCTAGCAGATTATGGCATGATATCTGAGGTATGTTATTTTATACTTGCACCTTGCCTTTTTGACAGACGATAGTTCATTACATTGTGCTTTTTTTAAAAAAAGGCATAAAGCCTTGCTTGTTTATAGAGACCATGTTTTGCCCATGAAGCGTGATCTCTGCAAAGTTTACTTCAGAAGAAAGATATCAATAGATCTGGAACAAGACAAGCTGCCGGATCAACAAGGCAATGCTCTAAGTGTCCTCCTGTTGGAGCTTCGATCCCAGACCAGTTACTGACCCAGGCTTAAGACCTGGTCTGGCCTGCCATGACATTTAGCCTTTAGATTGCATTTGGTTATTTTATCATTTGTTTAAAAATTGAAATCTTAGTGTATGATTACACATGGACCTTGGCAGAGCTGGACACTTTGTCTGTAAGTTAAAAGTTAGTTGCGTATCCTTTACATTACGTAGCAGTCAACTCCAACTTTTTTTTTTTTAGCTATTTGTGATCTCTTGGCAAGTCTACGTTCAGTAGTTTGCCATTGCCTTCTGAACAACCGGCACTCATACCATTTTCATTTTAAAAAAACAACGCAAAGGGGTCTGCTCTCAAATCGCCCGCAGCTGTGTTTCAAACGTGGTATGCGGGATTCTGAACTCCCTCCATAATAACCCTTTGCTATGGAGCCAGCTTGTCTGTAAGTGTAACCTACAGAATCTGTCAGAGTGATCTTCTCTTAATGATGGGTTATCAGCTGTAAGTGTAACCTACAGAATTTGTCAGAGTGATCTTCTCTTAACAATAGGTTATCAGCTGTAAGTGTAACCTACAGAATCTGTCAAAGTGATCTTCTGATGATGACCAGGCTCACAGATGTTAAGAGCAATGACAAAGCAGATAGGCTGCTGGCACTGACCTATTTGAGATTCTCAATTTGTACAGTTAATGTTTATACCAGACCGGCTCCGTGGCCGAGGGGTTAGCAGCTTTCTCCGCTAACCCCGAATACTCTCGTCACGTGACGCGACGAGAATTAGCAGTGGTTCGAATCGCAAAAGTGACTTATGAGAGTATGGAGCCGGTCGCTCAGAAAGTCGTGGCGTGCTGATGAGCGTAATCTAGCCTAGGAATCAACATACAGCTGAAAGATGCTGGTGTTGACCGCAATATCCTGAAACAGGATGGAAACGCGGGGAAAAAAAAAAAAAAAAATGTTTATACCAGAGCTTGTCGGTGTCATGGACAATGTCATCTGACATCAGACTAGCAATCATTTGTTGTACTCTTATGGATTTTGTGTATGCGTTTGTTGTCTTTGAAATCAAGCATAGTTCATACACTTGCTACTACTTCTAATGTACTTCCCCTTCAAGCGAACCCACTCCAACTTCTGAGGTTCTTGCAATTTACGTCCCCAAGTCAAGGACAAGAAGCCAGGATTTTAGTCAAAGTGTAGGGGTTGAACCCGCTACCTTGGCATCAGCACACCGGAAGTTTAAGAGTGAGCGCTTTTATCCATTTGGCCATGCTATCTTCTGATGGATTTATTGTGGAGAATATCGGAGCACCCATGGACATGTCCCTAGTGCAGTATAGATCATCTGTGGACATGTCCCTAGTGCAGTATAGATCATCTGTGGACATATCCATAGTGCAGTATAGATCATCTGTGGACATGTCCCTAGTGCAGTATAGATCATCTGTGGACATATCCCTAGTGCAGTATAGATCATCTGTGGACATGTCCCTAGTGCAGTATAGATCATCTGTGGACATATCCATAGCGCAGTGTAGATCATCTGTGGACATGTCCCTAGTGCAGTATAGATCATCAGTGGACATGTCCCTAGTGCAGTATAGATCATCTGTGGACATGTCCCTAGTGCAGTATAGATCATCTGTGGACATATCCCTAGTGCAGTGTAGATCATCTGTGGACATGTCCCTAGTGCAGTATAGATCATCTGTGAACATGTCCCTAGTGCAGTATAGATCATCTGTGGACATATCCATAGCGCAGTGTAGATCATCTGTGGACATGTCCCTAGTGCAGTATAGATCATCAGTGGACATGTCCCTAGTGCAGTATAGATCATCTGTGGACATGTCCCTAGTGCAGTATAGATCATCTGTGGACATGTCCCTAGTGCAGTGTAGATCATCTGTGGACATGTCCCTAGTGCAGTATAGATCATCTGTGGACATATCCATAGTGCAGTATAGATCATCTGTGGACATGTCCCTAGTGCAGTATAGATCATCTGTGGACATGTCCCTAGTGCAGTATAGATCATCTGTGGACATATCCCTAGTGCAGTATAGATCATCTGTGGACATGTCCCTAGTGCAGTATAGATCATCTGTGGACATGTCCCTAGTGCAGTGTAGATCATCTGTGGACATGTCCCTAGTGCAGTGTAGATCATCTGTGGACATGTCCATAGTGCAGTATAGATCATCTGTGGACATATCCATAGTGCAGTATAGATCATCTGTGGACATGTCCCTAGTGCAGTATAGATCATCTGTGGACATGTCCCTAGTGCAGTATAGATCATCTGTGGACATGTCCCTAGTGCAGTATAGATCATCTGTGGACATGTCCCTAGTGCAGTGTAGATCATCTGTGGACATGTCCCTAGTGCAGTGTAGATCATCTGTGGACATGTCCCTAGTGCAGTGTAGATCATCTGTGGACATGTCCCTAGTGCAGTATAGATCATCTGTGGACATGTCCCTAGTGCAGTATAGATCATCTGTGAACATGTCCCTAGTGCAGTATAGATCATCTGTGGACATGTCCCTAGTGCAGTATAGATCATCTGTGGACATATCCCTAGTGCAGTATAGATCATCTGTGGACATGTCCCTAGTGCAGTATAGATCATCTGTGGACATATCCCTAGTGCAGTATAGATCATCTGTGGACATGTCCCTAGTGCAGTATAGATCATCTGTGGACATTGTAACAGTACGTGCATACAGTGGATCAACAAGTTCAGTTAGATTATTGTAGAATAGGCTTTATTTGCGATGGTTGATACAAAATCTCTATACAATCAAAATGCGATCCTGATGGCGACTTCTCTTCTCTAAGTCCTCGGTGTTTACTGACCAACCCAACAACCAGCCACGTCACGACTTGAGCATCTTTCTTCTCATTCCATCCTGATGCTCAATCGTGCTGTAGCTTTGCACACCTAAAGTAATACATTCTGCTACAACAACAGATATCTACACTGCACTGAACTGAACAGTTTATTTTCTGCTCTTGTTTAGGCTCTTGCTTACTGTGAAGTGATTGCCAACAATATACGACAGAATCCAGGCTGGTTCCAGGCATCATTTGTGAGGCTAGTCTGTCAGGTGAGTATGTGTGTAGTTTTATGTTCATGCTCAGGTTAATCTGCCAGGTGTGTAGTTTATGTTCATGCTCAGGTTAATCTGCCAGGTGTGTAGTTTTATGTTCATGCTCAAGGTAATATACCTTCAAACAATAGCAGTCATGAAAGTTACATTTTATAGATCTGATAGTTTATTCTCTTCTCCCTATATAGCGAAGTAATAATTAGTTAGTCGACAGATCATCCTCATTGCACATCGAACCATTCAGTCCATAAGTGATCCCCTCCTCAGCAAATCCCGCAGTGTGTAGTTCCGTGTTGGTTTATCAATCTTCTTTGGCTTCCTGCATAGTGTTCTTGTTTGGCCACCCCTCTTTTAATTTGCTGTTCTCGCAGTCTGGCCATGGTTGTAGATTCACAGTCATCACTTGGTTCACGTAAAAGTCTTACTTCTCTTAGAGCATTCAGAATGTCAGCCTGGTCCATGGCGCATCCGCCCTCCACCGTAACCTCACCTGCGAGCTTGTCAGCCCACTCATTTCCTTGTAATCCCGCATGCCCTGGCACGAAGATGAAACTAATCTTTGCCAGCCGAGACCGCTCCAGAGACAGCAACCATTCTCTTCGGATCCACCTCACCTCTATCCTCTTGATCATGTTCATTGAGTCGCTAAGGAAACATGCCCTAGTGAATGTCTGTGTCTCGAGCCATGTTATTGCTTTACTTACTGCCATGACTTCCATAGTCAGGCTACTTGTGGTTTCAGTGAAAGCACCAGAGTCCTCCTTCACAATTCTCCCTCCGGCCCGAGCCGTAAAGGCCCATGAGCTTCTCACATGTCGGACGACCGACCCATCTGTGTAGATGACAGCATCACCGTCTAGCGAATTCTCGAAAATCAACGCTTGTACTTCAGCCTCCACAGCAGCCGGATTTTCTTGTCTGCATTTTCTATCTAGTTGGATGCAAACTGAAAAGGATGTGCAGAAATCTGTTGGCACTTGTACCCACTCCTCGCCAGGTTCTAAGTCCTCAAGTGAACACACCTGTTGAAGAATGTCTTCGGCTTGACCCATCCACGACCGTCCTCTTTTTAACCTGCTGCCCTTCACCTTCATAATTTCACTATGCAGTGGATGTTGTGTGTTTGCGTTAACTCTGAGGTAGGCGCATGCTCTGCAAACTTGTATTCTGTCTTCAATGGTTGGAAAATCAAGAAGGTAGCACATCGCCTTGCATGCTGTATCTCTTGTACATCCAAGAATAATGCGCATAGCTTCATTCTGTATCCTTTCCATCCTTTCTATCTGCTTACGGCTGAGAGTCAGGATTGCCATTGCATACTCAAAAACAGACATGACCAGCCCCTCGTTCAGAAGACATAGATGGCGCTGCTCATAGTTTGCTGCCGCCACCACCCGCATCGCAGCCAAACCCTGCTTGGCCTTTGTTATCACCTGGTCTATGTGCTCAGTATAAGCAAGGCTTCGATCAAACCGTATCCTCAGGTAATTCATTGCCTGCGTTTTTTCCACCGTCTCTGAACACAGCTTTACAGTTGGTGTTGGAGTGTTGACAATATGATTATTCAACGAGAACCAAGTCACTGTTGCCTTTGTTGGGTTGACCATTGCCCCAGCTTCATCACACCAAGTACTTATGCGATTGAGTTCGGTTTGTAGTTCCACAGCAACCTGCTCTCTATCCTTACCCTGACGATACACTAAAACATCATCGGCATATGACAATGTCCTACCAGGTCCAGTGATCTGCTCACTGGTGATTCTCACTGTGTAGGCGTTGAACAGTACTGGAGATAATGGTGATCCCTGTGGTAGGCCAGGATATATTGTTGTTGGTTCCGAAGTCCAACTGCCACATCTAAAAACTGCTTTCCTTTGGAAGAGGGCTGCAGCGATCCAACTAAGGAGGAATGGACTTATTTTAAGTTCAAGAAGCTGAAGCATTAAATAATCCAATGGTACTCTGTTGTATGCGTCCTCAAGATCAATCGCTGCAGCAAAGGTTTCAATGCCTGAGTAGAAACCTTCACAGACATCATGGGCAAAAACTGCTGCATTCGTCCAAGGTTCTCTTTTTGGACGGTACCCACCCAGGGTACGTGGGAAAACACCTTGCCTCTCTAGCTGGCTCTAGCAAAGTAATAATGAGAGAGATCAAAGAGATGCTATTAATACTAATTGGAGGTTATAATATAAATAATATACGCTATGCAGATGACACAGTATTGGTGGCGGATAAATCAACAGACCTACAACAATTGATGGACACTGTAGTAACAGAGAGTGCAAAGAAAGGACTATTCTTGAATATCAAGAAAACAGTAACAATGGTAATATCAAAGAAAATGGTGACACCAAAATGTGACATAATGATGGAAGGAAAAATTCTTAACCAAGTGGATAATTTTAAATACTTAGGAGTATTTATAACATCAGATGAAATTTGTTCAACAGAGATTTAGAGCAGAATAGGGCAAGCAAAAGCCGCATTTCAGAAAAAGAAGAGTATCTTATGCAATAAGTCACTATCACTGAATGTAAGAGAGTGCTGAAATGCTATGTAGAACCAGTTTTGCTGTATGGCAGTAACTCTTGAAATGTAAATGAACAAATTAAGAAGAAACTAGAAGCAACAGAGATATGGTTCCTGAGACGAATGTTGCGAATTCCTTGGACTGTCAGAGTAACTAACAACGATTGCCTGAAACAGGCTAATGAAACTAGAACATTATATACAACAATAAGAAAGAGACAAACAGCTTTCTGTGGTCATGTGATGAGAAGAGAGGCATTGGAGAACATCGTGACAACTGGAAAGATCGAGGGGAAGAGAAGCAGAGGCAGACCAAGAGAAATGATGCTGGATTGATTGAGACGGTGGCATGGAGGAATAGCATCAGCAGAGTTGATCCAGAAAACTAAAGACCAAGATCTTTGGAGAGCCATGAACGCCTACACCAGCTGGCAGGGCACTTGATGATGATGATAATAGTTTATTTTTTCATTGGTAGTTGCCAAGGAAGTTACAGTTGATAGATATGATAGATTATTCTTTCATTGGTAGCTATCAAGGAAGTTACAGTTGATAGATATAATAGTTTATTCTTTCATTGGTAGCTGTCAAGCAAGTTACGTTTTATAGATCTGATAGTTTATTCTTTCATTGGTAGCTGTCAAGCAAGTTACGTTTTATAGATCTGATAGTTTATTCTTTCATTGGTAGCTGTCAAGCAAGTTACGTTTTATAGATCAGATAGTATATTCTTTCATTGGTAGCTGTCAAGCAAGTTACGTTTGATAGATCCAATACGAGGCGAAGTCAATAAGTATGTCACAAAAGGCTGTAGAAAAATAACTAAATATGATAACAACTTGAAACCAGTTTATTTTTATACATACATTGTCCCTTTATTTCTCAACACAATTTCCACCAACATTGATGCACTTATCCCATTGTTTTATCTCCCAAACCGGCTGCTCTGTGCTCTGTTTTCTAAACCACATTTTCACTTCACAACTAAGGTGGGAAGTTCTGGAACATCCACCTTACAGCCCCAACTTAGCCCCTAGCAATTTCCACCTTTGTGGTCCACTGAAAACCCACCTTGGCAGGAGACATTTCGCGAATGACGCTGAAGTTGAAGAACGATGGGATAAGTGCATCAATGTTGGTGGAAATTATGTTGAGAAATAAAGAGACAATGTATGTATAAAAATACACTCGTTTCAAGTTGTTATCATATTTAGTTATTTTTCTACAGTCATTTGTGACTTACTTATTGACTTCACCTCTTAGTTTAAGCTTTCATTGGTAGCTGTCGAGGAAGTTACAGTTTGCAGATCTCATAGTTTATTCTTTCATTGGTAGCTTTCAAGGAATTGCAGATCTGATAGTTTATTATTTCCTTGGTAGCTGTCAAGGAATTTACAGTTGATAGATCTGGTAGTTTATTCTTTCATTGGTAGCCGTCAAGAAAGTTACAGTTTATAAATCTGATAGTTTATTCTTTCATTGGTAGCTGTCAAGGAAGTTACAGTTTGCAGATCCCCATCAGGAGATGTCCGGAGATGAAGTAGAAAATCAGCTGTGGATACAGCAGCTGGAGGAGATTGGTGCGGCATTTGAGGTGAGTAGTTGTGGTTGTCTTCAATCTCACTTGGTAGTGGTGGTTTATAGTCTTGTATACAAGCATTCTTCTTCTTCTTCTTCGTTCATCCAGAGTTTTTTTTTCGGACGTGATTGCGTTGTGCCTGTTTACAGCAGAGCTGCGTTCTTGCGCCGTTAGGCCGACACATCCGACTTCTGCGGGCATTTGTTGACCGGGTTAACCTTCCCGGTTATACAAGCATTCTATATATTTATAGTGTTTACATAGGTAATCTGGGTTTATAGTCAGTATACAAGCGTTCTGTATTTATAGTGTTCACACAGGCAATCTGGCTTTATAGTGTATACATAGGCAATCTGGGTTTATAGTCTTTTGATAGAGTAGACAGATACAAATTATGGACCATCCTTGAAGACTATGGGATAGAAGGGCAACTGCTAGAAAACATCATAGCCATGTACCACTCGAGCCAAAGTGCAGTAAGAACACAGGAAGGTATATCAGATATGTTCACAGTCAATACAGGAGTGAGGCAGGGATGTGTGCTCTCTCCCCTGCTATTCAATATTTACATGGACAGAATTTCCAAAGAAGCAAGTCTCGACAGACCAGATTCAGAAAATTTAGAACTCTTTACTCCAGATGAAACAACTGACCCACAGGGAATAAATGAACTTCTATTTGCAGATGATCAGTGCCTGTTTTACAGCGACGAGGGCAGACTACAAAATCATATTACTAATCTGAGTTCAACCTGCAGCAGATACAATATGAGTATAAACACAGCCAAAACCGAAGTAATGCAAGTTAGCAGATCGCCAGGCCCACTAAGTATACAGATAAATAACACACCTCTGAAACAAGTTAAAGAATTCAAATACCTTGGAAGTATGATCACAGAAGATGGCAGATTAGACAGAGAAATTGAAATCAGATGTCAAAAAGCTAGTGCACTTACATATCAACTGTCACCCTTACTGAAACATCCAAACATACCCATGTCCGCAAAACGACAGATAATAAACAGCATATTCACACCAACCCTATGCTACCAATCTCAAACCTGGACTTTATCCAAATTACACCTTCGCAAAATCAACACCTGCGAAATGAGATGCCTGAGGAGAGCTGCCAACTTAACAATCCGAGACCGAGTAAGAAATGTTACTATCAGACAGACTGTGGGATCAACACCTTGTGCCACATTTATTGAAAGACAGAAGATCAAGTGGTTTGGCCATGTTGTTAGAATGCAACATCAGCAACTACCATCACTGGCCTTACATCAAAGATCATCTGCGACGAGACCACGAGGACGTCCAAGAAGAAAATGGATTGACGACAACAGAGACATTGTACAACCACACGGAATGACACTATCCAGTGCCGCCCACCGGGCGCTGGAACGCAAATTATTCCTCCCCACGACGCTTGACGGCAGAAGTGGAAGATGATGATGATGATGATACAAGCATTCTGTATTTATACTGTTTACAGGGCAATTTGGGTTTATAGTGTTTACACAAGCATTCTGGATTTATACTGTTTACACAGGTGATCTGGGCTTATAGTGTATACACAGGCAATCTAGGTTTATACTCCATGCACAAACAATCTGGGTTTATATTCTTCTTCTTCTTCTGCGTTCATCCGGAGCTTTTTTTCAGACGTGACTGCATTGTGCCTGTTTACAGCAGAGCTGCGTTCTTGTGCCGTTAGGCCAACTCATCTGACTTCTGCGGGCATTTGTTGACCGGGTTAACCTTCCCGGGGGTTTATATTCTATACTGAGGGAATTTAGATTTATAGTTTATACACAGATAATCTGGATTTTTACTCTATTCATTCATTCATTCATTCAGTAGCATGTCCTTTGCAGAACCTCGCTCCCATAACAACCTTCCAGAAAACTTCACGATCAGAAGCAAGATGTCCCATGTCCGATACACCCATCTGGAGATCATCTGCCACATCCTGCACCCATCTTCTCTCTGGCCTTCCTCTTCCTCTCTTTACATTATTTTTCTCTCCAAACTCTCATGACGTATCAAGTGACCAAAATATATCAATTTTCTTTGTTGTATCATCTTTAACAGCCAACCCTCTTCATTATTCAGCTCTTGAAGTATGGATGCATTTGTTCTTTTCTTTACCCAAGATAATCTTAGAACCCATCTATAACATTTATATTCAAAGGCATTTATGCGCTGTTCAGCTTGTTTAGTAAGTGTCCAGGTCTCACAGACGTATGTTGCAATGGGGAAGATGCATTCTCTTAACAATATAATTTTCGTAGTTCTAGATTGTTAAGATTTACTCTATACTCAGACAATATTAGACATTGTTGTGACTGTCTCGAATATCACACAGGTGTGAGATGATGGATTTATACTCTGTACACAGATAATCTTAGATGTGCTGTCGAGATACTTACAGCTTGGAATAAATAGAGTTGATATGATTTGAGCTCTTTGACTTTAGGATAACAGCAATATTCCAGAACAAACAGGCAACCTGAGAAACAGCTGATAACGGTAGAAATGTAGTTTCTAAATGCAAAGAATACCATCTATGGACAGAAAAATGAATGAGGCAATCCTTTGATAAACAGGTGGAAATGATAAAATTTAAGCTCAAAAGCCCCAGTGTTCTATCTTAGTGATTGCAAACATCCATTTCACTACAATAGTGATTCATTATATAGGAATTGTGGGTATTGTATTATATTACTTAATCATTCTTTGCAGTTCTCTATGACTGTCTATCTTTAACATGTTTTCCATTGTCAAAGGCTTATTGCAGTTAGTCGCATATTCAATTAGCGGTATTCTTTGGAGTTCATATTTCTTGTACTCCGGTAAATAATGTTCTATATTATTATACTTAAGGTAATCATCGGGGCTGTGATGAAAGTGCTACGAAAACACTTCGCAATCCCACATACCACATTCAAAACATAGCTGCGGGCGATTTGAAAGCAGAAGACCACCTTGCGCTGGTTTCCATACAATGGTATATGAGTGCTGGTCATTAGAAAGTAATGGCAAACTTAAACTTGAATGCACGCTTGCCAAGAAATCTCAAACAGCCAAAATATGCTGGGGTTGACTGTGATGTCCTGTTGTAAAGAATATCAACTAACTTTTTTTTTTTAATAATCAGAAGAGTTGTGTTCTTTGATAGCAAAATCTGCTATTCCAAGTTGTAGTTAGAGATGTTTTATTGCAACGAATGTGAAGCTTCTTTGTTGCCAGACCTGTTCTTGTTGGAACCTTCACTGTCTACATTTAATCTCTCTGGGAGTCTCCGTGGCGAAATGGTCAAGCCGTCTGACTCGGGCTCCGAAGGTTGTGGGTTCGATTCCGGGCCGCGTCCTTCCATTCACGAGTGCATTTTTCCGTAGACTTCTGAGGGTCATCGCTGGAGCCACGGATATCGTGCTTTGTGCGACGCTTTATGTGCTGCGGAAAGAGACTGAGCCATATGGGATTAAAACCCGGTGCAATGAAGTCGACTTTTAAGCGACTTTTTATTTAATCTCTCTAATAAATTTATGCTTTTCATTTGCTTTTTTTCCAATTTCCTCTAATTTATCATGTATAGTTTCTTTCAGCTTATTCCAGATTGTTTCTTCCAATTTATCCCAAGTCGTTGCTTCATAACTAATCTCAAATGGTTGCTTCATAACTAATCTCAAATGACTTCTTTTAACTTAACCCAAATGGCTTGTTCGAACTTACAAAGGAACATTAAATTGTGTCTTTTAACTTATTCTACATAATTTCTTCTAACTTATCCCAAATTAGTTCTTATAACCTATCCAAAGTGTCTTCTAACTTATACCAAATTATTTCTTCTAACATATCCTAAATGATTTCTTCTAATTTATCCAAGATTATTCCTTATAACTTATCCCAAATTTTTTCTTCTAACTTATACCAAATTATTTCCTCTAACTTATCCCAAGTGGTTTCTTCTAACTTTTCTCAAATTATTTCTTCTAACATATCCGAAATGATTTTTCTAACTTATTTCAAATTATTTCTTCTAACATATCCTAAATGATTTCTTCTGACTTATTCCAAATGATGTCTTCTAACTTACCTCAAATGATTTCTTCTAACTTATCAGCTTCTTCTAACTTACCCCAAATGGTTACTTCTAACATATTTTAAATGGCTTCTTCTAATTGATGTAAAATGGTTTCCAAGACACCAGGGCCAGGTTCTATACTGGCCAAGACCTACTAACACATCCTAGCCATGCGTCCTGGGCAACAGGTCCCTTCGGGGTCCTGGCTAACGTAGTAGGATCGCTGATTCTTCCGAAGTCGGAGAGTATCTGCCTGCACGGCGAGGAACCACCAGTCTGCATACCAATAAGCCCGACATGGGACAATGGATACTCACGCAAACCTCAGTCCAGTATGACATCACACTGATGGTGGACAACAGGATGTCTTCATCCGACATACAGGACTTCACGCTGGAGTTCACAGCCAGCGAACGCAAGTTAGCAAGCAAATGGTTTTTCTTACTTATCTGAAATGGTTTATTCCCTGGGAAGGTTAACCCGGTCAACAAATGCCCGCAGAAGTCGGATGTGTCGGCCTAACGGCGCAAGAACGCAGCTCTGCTGTAAACAGGCACAACGCAATCTCATCCACACAAAAAAACTCTGGATGAACGCAGAAGAAGAAGAAATGGTTTATTCTAAAATATCCCAAATGTTTCTTCTAACTTATCCCAAATAGTTTCTTCTAACTGATCTCAAATGGTTTTATCTAATTTATCTCAAAAGGTTTCTTCTAAAATACCCCAAATGGTTTCTTCTAACTTATCCTTAATGGTTTCTTCTAACCTATCCCAAATGATTTCTCCATCCTTTGCCTAGGATGGCTCCATTCAGCCGCTGTCTGGGGCAGTAACCCAGCCTGGGTCATCAGGTCCCCCTGCAAACAGTGGGGTTGGTGAGTACAGTCAGGCTGGATACGGAGGTAGTGGAGATGCAGGACCTGCTGCAGACGTGATGTCAGGTGTATCCGCTGGGGTTGTGTATGGGCAACAGGTGAGTCGGATTTGCTTTTGTTGTTGGTTGTTGGTTTTTTTTTTCTGTTTCAGTTACAGTCATTCTCTTGGATGGGGTTTATGTGTTTGCTGTGCACTCGCATACATGTTTTGAGTATTGGTGTGTTAGGTAGATGTGCTTGGGTGTGGTGTGTCTCATGTTCACTTATGTGTGTCTTTTATTTGCTCCTCTCTCTCTCTCTCTCTCTCTCTCTCTCTCTCTCTCTCTCTCTCTCTCTCTCTCTCTCTCTCTGTGAGAGAGAGTGAGTGAGTGTGTGTCATATTCTGTATTTATTAATGTTGGTTTGTCGGGAGTGCTGTCTGTTCCACTTTTCCTTGTAGCCCAGATCAGTTTTCATAATCCCCCCATGTGGATTCTAACCCACGGCCACCTGGCTGGCAGGCGAACATCTACGAGGGGGCTTCACATGAAAACCTTAAAAATGTGATATAAATTACAATAATCATGTCATTGTCTTGTAACTTGTCAATATTGTTATTAAATATGCCAAGAGTTTTGAGCATGTGACATCTCAGTGCAGACAAACACGATGATTCATAAGGAGAGTTTAAAAATGGTCGCTCCACTTTGACATAAAGCAAAGAGGAGCAGCGTTCTGTTATGTTTTTTTATCAGTGAAGGGGTGAAACCTGTAGAAATTCATCTGCGAATGAAGGTCCAGTATGGTGATGCATGTCAGTCTAGCAAGTGTATGAGTGGAGTAGGAAGTTTAAAAACGGCGTGACCTCTGTGACAGACTGTCCACGACCGGGTTAAACATACCGAGTAGTGACCCCAGAGTTGATTTTTCTATGGGAATCCTAAGCACTTTACCGGTGCTGGATGACTTGCATTGAACACAATGATGACTAAATAAAAAAATGATACATTTGTTCATTACTTTTTCAGAATATATTCACACACAAATAAAAGCACATTTAAGTTTTTCATTTGAAGCCCGCTCATAGCTACTATGCTGCCACAGCCCCTCATGTTTAGTGGGTTATTGTAATAAAGTACAATACTCATGCCTATCTCGCATAACATGAAGTGAATGTGTGAGTTTAGACTTCCTGTCTTTTCTCAAGTTGCTACACTAGGCATTTTTTGTTAGCAGTTGTTTACACCTTCATCTGACCCCTCACCTCATGCAAATCTATCTATAATAGAGAGAAGAGAGATGGACAGGCATAGGGATAAAGAGAGATAGATAGAGAGAGAGAGAATAATGTAACAAACAAACTTTTTTTTTTCAAAGGGTCATAAATTGGTAACGCAAGCCTATCTTACAGTCGGCCTCTCTCTCTTTCTCTCTCTCTCTCTCTCTTCTCTCTCTCTCTCTCTCTCTCTCTCTCTCTCTCTCTCTCTCTCTCTCTCTCTCTCTCTCTCTCTCTCTCTCTCTCTCTCTCTCTTGCATTGTTTATGCTTACAAAATCCATTTGACAATGTTTTTTTTCCCTATGTAAATGTAATATGCACATTTGATGAATGAAAGATGAGAGATTGAAAGGGCCGAATGTAAGACGGGCCTACGTGCCCAGTTTGTTACCCTTTTAAAATAAAGTTTGTTTGTTCGTTCATTCTCTCTCTCTCTCTCTCTCTCTCTCTCTCTCTCTCTCTCTCTCTCTCTCTCTCCTCTCTCTCTCTCTCTCTCTCTCTCTCTCTCTCTCTCTCTCTCTCTCTCTCTCTCTCTCTCTCTCTCTCTCTCTCTCTCTCTCTCTCTCTCCTCATTCATACATATAACAAAACACACACATACACTTCTTCCCATACACACACAATCAACAAATACACACTTTCACATGTACTAATACACAAATACTCACACAGTCGTACATCCACACATTCATGAGATGGACAGAGAGAGAGACAAGCATGTTGAAATCAACAGTATATTTTGTTTCAGCTGCAACCACTTCCAGTCAGCTCCACTGGACAGGATGTTAGTTCATTGAGTGGTCAGCTGCAGAACCTGAACATCACTGACCAGTCTCAGCAGCAGATATACGGTCAGCAGCATGGATACAGTCAACAGCAGGGCTACAGGTCAGCAACAGCAGGAGTATGGTCAGCAACAGCAGGAGTATGGTCAGCAACAGCAGGAGTACTCTCAGCATCAGCAGGAGTACTCTCAGCATCAGCAGGGATACAGTCAGCAGGACAGCACTCAGCTGCAAGCAGCCCCAGGAGTACAGCCTACAACAGCAATATGATTACAGCCAATGGCAGCAGCAACAGCAGTACGGTGAGCAGTGTAGAAATGGGGAAACCTGAAAGAGGAGATTTTGTAAACATATCATTTTAGTTTAACTCCTTTACAGGGCAAGCGTTTTTCCTTTTTCTAGCTCTGAACGGGCAAGATTTTTCAGGTGTTTACTAAGATTTATGGTTAAGTTAGTAAAAACATCATACCTAAGGTGTTAGTGAACAGAATGTTATGAAATAAAGAACAGAATGACGGAAAATGAATGCAGATTCAAAATTGTACTCACATGTGTAATAAAGAATCCAATGTTGCCAGTAATCCACACAAGAACACAAATATTTACAACATACAACATATTGTTTGTGATTGTCAGTCTTATACACTATTTACAAACACTCAGAATCAGAATCACTTTCTTCAAAGTCCGAGAGATCCGAAGTGTGTACACTGCCCACACTGGTATCACTGATATCTAGCTGCAATTCATAGTCATCTTTGTGCAATTCACTGTCACTTAAATTCAACCCAGCAAAATCTCCACTATCACTTGAACAATCATCGAAATCCATTTTGAAAAACAAAGCGTGGAAACCCTGAAAACTATGCAAAAATCTTATCAAATCGCTTGCAAACGCTTGCACTCTTGTTATCTACTTATCGAGAACACCAGACGTAAACAAATGGAAGTCTCGGAAAGCCGCGAGATCGCGTTTTTACAACACTTAGTACACAATGACACTTCGAGACATTTTGCCCGTTTCAGGGTAAAAACACTCTCTGTCGTTCTGCCCAGTAAAGGGTTAAACAAAGAAGACACAAACAACTGATTGCACAATTTATTGTCTGGTGCATACTACATAATTAAATATAATATGACGTGAATAAATGAAAGCTTTTTCGGCTGAAAGTTCCGCTTCCACTTAATTTAGGTAAAGGTAATCTAAAAGTAGATACTGCCATTGAGATAGCCTTAGGCAATCACATCTTCTAGGCCAGTGGTTCTCAACCAGTGAGGAAATTTTTTCTCCCCCCCCCCCCCCCCCTCCCCCAGGTAAAGGTGTCTTTACCTAAACACAAGGTGTCTTTACCTAAATACAAGATGTCTTTACCTAAATACAAGATGTCTTTACCTAAACACAAAGTGTCTTTACCTAAACACAAGGCACTCAGACTTATCACACGCCTTGTGTTTAGGTACAGACACCTTGTATTTAGGTAAAGGCACCTTGTGTTTAGGTAAAGACACCTTGTATTTAGGTAATGTCACCTTGTTTAAGTATCCAACATCTGAGTTTCAGAGGTAATGGACACAGTTTCACAATCCTGACATACCTGGTTCCAAGTTAGCCGCAGGAAATTTGGTAGCAGATTGCTTTGCATTAATTTTTACAATGGTACGAGTTTTGGTCAATCAGAAGGCAATGACCAGCTACTGAACAATCAATTGTCTAGAAGATCACTCAAAAATAAGTTAGTTGCATATCCTTTACAGGACATAGCAGTCAACTCCAGCATTTGTTTGGCTGTTTGTGATTCCTTGGCAAGTTAACATTCAGTAGTTTGCCATTGCTTTTGGAATGACTTGCACTCATACCATTGTATGGAAATACCAACGTAAGAAGGTCTGCTTCCAAGTGCCCGCAGCTGTGTTTCGATTGGAGTATGCAGGATTACAAAATGCATTCGAAACCCTTCACCACAGAGCCATAGAAGATCACAAGCTGCCAATAAATGCTAGGATTGATTGTGACATCCTGTAAAGGATATGCAGCTGACTTAATTAATGTTGTCATATTGATTTTGAAAATCATGCGTCATTACTTACCAACAATGGTGACACAATGAAAGAAATTAAAAGACGAGTATCTATTGCTCTTCAAAAACTAAAATAACTGAATAAATTGTGGCATGGGACAGATAGACCTACAAATATTAGATTTTGAAGAGCATGCATCTTTCCCATTGCAACATACGCCTGATAGACCTGGACACTTACAAAAGAAGCTGAACAGCGCATAAATGCCTTTGAATATAAATCTTATAGACGGGTTCTAAGAATATCTTGGATACAGATAGAACAAATCCATCCATACGACAAGATCTGAATATTGAAGAAGGTTGGCTACTAAATAAAATAAAACAAAGAAAATTGAAATATTTTGGTCATGAAAGTTTGGAGGGAACAATCATGGAGGGGTATATGCCCGGGAAGAGAAGAAGATGAAGGCCAAAGAGAAGAGGGATGCGGGATGTGGCAGATGATCTCCACATGAGTGTATTGGATGCGGTACATCTAGCTTATCATCGAGAGATTTTTAGGAAGGTTGTTATGGGAGTGATGTTCTACTAAGGACATGCTACTGAATGAATGAATGAATGAATGAATATCTATAATGTCTATAGGGTCTCAGCTGGGCCACTCATCCTCATCCGTACCTCAAGCTTCCCAGGAGTATGGCAGTCACATTGAGGCACAGCATCAGACTCCACAAAGGGCCGGCGTGAGCACTAATGAACTTTCTGAAGACGATGGTGACGATGATGATGATGACGGTGATGATGTACTACGTGGTTCTGCTGCGGGCTTTGACTATTTTGGCAATGTTGGGGGACAGGTAAGTTGATTCAATTAAACTTTATTTTAAAAGGGTTACAAATTGGGCACGCAGGCCTGTCTTACATTCGGCCCTTCCAATCACTTATCTTTATCCATTAATAGTGCATGATACATTCACATAAGAAAATACATTGTCAAATGAATGTTGTAAACATAAGCAATGCATATTACAATGTTATGAGACACATCCCTCACCCACCCACACATTCCTCTCCCACTCACATACATCCCCATCCACCCACACACAACCCCCACCCACCCACACACCTCACCCACCCACACACACCTCACCCACCCACACATATCACCCACCCATACACACCCTCCATCCACCCACACACCACCACCCTCCCACATACCCACCCCACCCACCCACACACATCCCCCACCCACATACATCCCCCACACACACCCTACCACCTGCACCCACACACCCCACCCACCCACACACCTCACCCACCCATACACACCCTCCATCCACCCACACACCACCACCCTCCCACATACCCACCCCACCCACCCACACACATCCCCCACCCACCCACATACATCCCCCACACACACCCTACCCACCCGCACCCCCACCAACCGACCCTTCCCTAATAACACATCCCCCACACACACATCTCCCCACAAACACACCCAGCCCACACACACCCACCCACCCATATCCACAACCTCCAACCACCCAGCCAAACACTCATCCCCCAACCACACATCCCCCACCCACCCACACACTCCCCACCCCCTCCCCCACCAATCAACACACCCCGCACCCACCCACCCGCATACTCATTCCCTACCTACCAATCCATACAACACCCCCCCCATCCACCAACACACACACTTCCTACCATCCACCCAAACATCCCCACCCACACACACATCCCTGACTCACACACATACCCCACCCACCACACATCCCTTTACCCACCCACACATGTTAGCGGGTTTATCCTAGAAAGTTTGTGTAGGCTGTTAGCAATATTGGGGGACAGGTAAGTTAGCAGGTTTATCCTTGAAAGTTTGTGTAGGGTATTAGCAATGTTGGGGGACAAGTAAGTTAGCAGGTTTATCCTTGAAAATGTGTGTAGTTAAGCAATGTTGGGGGACAGGTAAGTTAGCGGGTTTATCCTAGAAAGTTTGTGTAGTTTGGCAATGTTGGGGGACAGGTAAGTTAGCAGGTTTACCCTTGAAAGTTTTGTTGCAGAGGTAGAACGCTATACCTTTAGAGTCTGAGTTGGACACTGTAACATCTCAACCAAAACTACCCCCTTTGTCAGTCTGTCTAATAAACTTCTTTTTATTGTGTGACCAGAAAGTGGTGGCACCACCGCACAGATACAGAACTACCTCTGGCAGCTCCACAGGCAGCATTCGTCGGGGGAGAACCATGTCAGGTAGCAGTACTGGAAGTGTGAAAGCAGCACCTCACAAACCTCCCACACAAGCACCAGCAAGGCTGTCGGTAAAGGAGCAGATAAGGTATGGCTTTTTGGTAGTTTGTCTCTTTCTGTTATATATGTGAAGAAAATCTGGTCTGTTTAGTTACATTGCTGAATAGTTGGGCGGCACTCACCAAACCCGACACCCCAAATTGTGCCAATGGCTTTGGGCAGAGATGTGCAATTGGGAGGGTACAAGCCTTATCCTAGTGTGAGGCAATACAACTTAAAGAATAAATGTCATGGCAGGGCAGACCAGGCCCTAAGCCTTGTTTGGCAAATGGTCTAGGATCGAAGCTTCGACAAGCGGACAGTTAGAGTATTGCTTTGCTGATCTGGCAGCTTCTGCAGCTTGTCTTGTTCCAGACGTATTGTGTTACCTTTCCTCTGGAGTAAACTAGGCAGACCGAGAGAGGGATTATGCTGCATGGGCATCACATGATCTCTAATTTCAGACCAGGCTTTGTGTTATGGAGAGGTATAACTCCATTTTACAAACTATCGTCTGTCAAGACGGCAAGGTGCCAGTCAGTCTGTCAATAAATGAATATAATAATATATTAACTTGTCACTTTTTATATTATCTTCTTCTTCTTCCGTTAGCTTGAAATATGCCTATAACTGCAATGTTGTCTCTTGTATGAATCTAACAGTCTTTTTTATTATGTATATTATCTTTATTACAGTATAGCTAACTAATTCAAATTAAGTTTATATAATATTATACTAGTGTTAGGAAATGCAACCTAAAGACTGAATATCATAGCAGGGCAGACTAGGTCCTAGCAGGGCAGACTAGGTCCTAGCAGGGCAGACTAGGTCCTAGCAGGGCAGACTAGGTCCTAGCAGGGCAGACTAGGTCCTTAGCCTTGGTTGGCAACTGGTCTAGGATGGAAGCTTCAACAGCCGGACAGTTAGTACATTGTTTTGCTGATCCTGTAGTTTCTGCAGCTTGTCTTGTTCCAGACGTATTGGTACGTATAACCTTTCCTCTGGAGTATACTAGGCAGGCTGAGATAGAGATCATGCAGGCTTAGAGAAGGGTCTCTAAATTCAGCCCAGGCTTTGTGCTATGGAAGGGTAAAACGCCATCCCTGGTCTTAACCATGTTGCCCTACTATCTGCTTATATTTAGTTTTTCCAACCTTTGCGTTCATGTCTCACATGACAACTATGACTTCTGATGATTTTACAACTGTCAGTGTTTGTTTTAGGTCTTCATAGTATTCATCTAGCTGTTCATTGCTATAATCATTTGTTAGAGCACACGTCTGTATAATTACTATGTCGAAAGGTCTTGCCTTAATTTTGAGTAGCATCATTCTATCTTTATGGTGAGCCCATAATCCACTAATATTTTCCTCTAAATTTCTTTTTACTAAAATTCCTTCTCCTGTCTTAAGACTATCTTCTCCCGAGTTAATGAATATATGATCGTGTCTGTGGCGAAGTGGTCAAGCCGTTTGACTCGTGCTCCGAAGGTTGTGGGTTCGATTCCGGGTCGCGCCCTTCGGTTTACGAGTTAAATGTTTCGAAGACTCCTGTGGGTCGTCACTAAAAGCTACGGAGTTCATGCTTTGTGCGACACTTTCCGCGCTGCGGAAAGAGACCGAGCCATATGGGATAAAACCCGGTGCGATGAAGTCGATCCTGTCGACTTTTAAGCGAGTTTTTTTTATGATCGTCTCTCCTTATATCTTAGTAACTAAACTTCTTCAATATTGAGTGCTTATTTGTTCCCTTTTTTATCCAATGCATTTTTTATACTGTTCTTTAACATTAATATTCAGAGGCAAATATGTATGTTTCAGTGATTTGTTAAATTATTCATTAGAAGTTAGTTGTGGTTTCAACTTCATGGCAAAGGGTCACCCCATAATACTCTGTTACTATGCCGGTGAATATCACAGAAAATGTTCCTGACTGCCTCATGCAAGAAGTGAAACAACAACAGTACAGACAAACCAACAGCATGCACAGGCATGCATATGCATAAGGCCACTGCCAGGTTGCCAACAAAACAGTCCGTCACTAAAATTACAGTACATCGTCCATTAAAGCGACAGTCACTAGAAAACCAGCAGTTGCACACACAATTCTGCAAAACCAGCTAGTTCAGCAACCAACATTTTTCTAAACATACAGTTCACAATTCAAACCACCGCAGAGAGATGCAAAAGCATTCCACATAAAATTCACAGCTTACAGTGTAGCTCCATGCAATTAACTGTAGCTGGACAACGGAAATGATTTGTTAAATATTCACATTTTGCACCAAATGTTGCCCGAGAAAGTATGTATGCCTTTCTGGTATTAAAATTAACAAAGCAATTTTTTGGACACTTTTGTTTTGTTTCTGTTAAAAACTAGCCTGGTCAACAAGATAGCAGTGGCGGTGGATGGTTTGGTGGCCTGTTTAATAAACTAAAGACCAAGGGCAAGAACGAGATGATCCTGCCAGATGACAAAAATCCAGCGGTAAGTTTCACAGTGGGTCCTGATCGTGCAGTGATTAGCTCGGCCTCCTGTCTCGACCCAGTGGTCATTTGTTTGAAGTCTCATTGAGGCTATTTTTGCAGTCAACACCATAATTTTTAGGTTGTTTGTGATTGTTTAGCAAATTTATGTTCAGTAGTTTGCCATTGTGAGTCTTCATGGCTAAGGACTTACGGATGTGATTCATAAGCCCGCTTTCACGCATTCGAAACACAGCTGCAAATGATTTGGCAGCAGACCGCGTTGCGCTGGGTTTTAACGTATTGGTATGGGAGCTGGTCATTCAGAAAGCAATGGCAAACTACTGAACATAAACTTGCCAAGACATCAACAGCAGCAGTAAAATCCTGGTGTTGACAGAGATGTCCTGTAAATAGGATATGCAAAAAAAAAGAAAAAAGTTTTGCCATTGCTTTCTGAACGAGCGTCACTCATACTTTTGTATGGGAAACCAGTGCAAGGAGATCTGCTGCCAATTCACCCGCAGCTGGGTTTTGAAATCAGTTTGTGGGATTCCATAACCCCTTTGCCACAGAGCCGGCTGTCATGGAGACCCAGCCTAAAATAGGTACCAGAATATAACCTGAGAAGTAAAGGCTACCAGTGTGTTATTGGCCGCTTCACATATCCACATATCCAGTGCTGATTGGTCTATTCCAGTGGTTCTCAACTGGTTGGGAATCCCCCCCCCCTACCCACGGGAGAATTTTAGGGTTGGGAGGGGAGGGGGGGATTAAGATTATTTCAAAATCGCGTTAATACAAGAACCGATTACTTGATATTGTTGTTCCGTCCATACTTTACGGTTTTGTACTTCTCATCCTTCTAAAATTAGTTTTATAACATAAGTAGACCCGCAAATCACATTTTATGTAGACGTCTAGACTTGTTGTAGTATGTGTTATTAAATTTAGCTTCCATCTTTACGTATACTGTGCATGGGAGGAGGGCGATTTATAGGGAGGAAACATTAAAGGGGGGGGGGACATTCTAAACATACGGTGAAGGGGTGCATGGGCTAAAAAAAAGGTTGAGAACCACTGGTCTTTTCAAATATGGCTCCAGCACTATATATGATTTTGCCTTATAAAAAGTTTGTTGCATATTCTTTACAGAACTTCACAGTCAACCTCAGCATTTTTTGACTGATTTTATGGCAAGTTTATGTTCAGAAGTTTGTCCTGTAAAAGTACTGGAGAGTTTTGGCAAACTCTGCAATCAGACCTAGCAATACTGTAAGGTACCTCTACATCCTAGGGTAGATGAGGAAAGACCTAGCAGGACTGTAAGGTCCTACATTCTAGGTTAGAAGAGTAAAGTCTTATTAAGATTTAAGGTACCTCTATATCGTAGGATGCCGGTCTCCGTGGCGATGGTGTTGCAGACGCTATTCATAATGCTGTTTACCCGCATTCGAAACACAGCAGCGACAAATTTAACAGCAGGCCGTATCGTGCTGGTATTAACATGTTGGTATGGGAGCCGGTTGTTCAGAAAGCAATGGCAAACTACTGAATGTAAAAACTTGCCAAGACATCAACAATGGCAGTAAAATGCTGGTGTTGACTGCAACGATCTGTAAAGGATATGAAACTTTAAAAAAAAAAAAAAACCTAGGATAGAAGAGGAAAGTCTAAATACGATGACTATAATGTACCCATACACCCTAGAATAAAAGAGAAAAGACTTAGCAAAACTGTTAAGGTACCTCTTTAAGCTCATCTTGAAGTTTCCGTGTCGCCACACATTGTCTTAAAGCCCATCTCCTCCACACATTATCTTGAAGTCCACCTCCTGCACACATATCTTGAAGCTCATTCTGCACACATCTTTCAGTCTGTATTCCCCACACATCTGAAGGATCACGTCCCCCACATATATGTAACCTCCTACCTGTCAGATATATGCATGCCCGTATGGATAATCAAACATATTTTGTTACGGCTGCTATCACATTATGTTCCTTAGATTGTGTGGGATCCAGCCAAAAAGAAGTGGTTGAATGCTGATGGCACAGAGGAAGTGGATGCTCCGCAGCCACCTCCACCTAAGGATACAGATCTGTTGGGTAGGTCTTGCATAAATTAAAATTATTAGACCCTTTTCAAAGCCATGGAAGTCTGATAGGTATATGGTGCTGTCAGCATAGTTTTTATAGACTAATTGGCACATGGGGGATTTCATCAAGATTGTGCAAGTCATAAATCATCCAGTGTGTTTCCAACTGGCGTGGGTGACCATGTCTCTATACAAATTACGATCTCCGACAGCATGAATCAATTTGTGTGTTGACTCCAAGACTGTCAAGAATGTTCTCACGCTGTCTTCCACCATCTCTCTCTCCGCAAATCTTTCTGGTTGTCACGACATGTTCCAGTTTGTGTCTTCTCATACCATGGCCAAAAAATGATGATTGCCTCTTTCTGATGTTTGTGATAAGTCGTCTTTGCGACTCAGCTTCCCCTAAAATGCCCCGATTGCTCATTTTGGCTGCCCAATTAATTTTCAGCATACTCCTATAAAACCACATCTCCAAGGCTTCCAGGGATTTTTTGGACTGTTTACTAATTGTCCAGAATTTGCAGCCGTATGTTAACACTGGTTCGATGTAACACGCAAGAATTCTTTTTCTAACTTTCAAGGACAAGGACTTATTGCACAAAACGTTCTTCATTTGATAGAATGCAGTTTTTTAATCGTTATGGTGCTAATCCCGTGAAGTCCCATCAGGCAGTGATAGTGCCGGGCCCCCTGCCTCAAGGGGGTCCACCCATGACTACTGGTGGTCACCTTCCCCTGTGCTGTGGAGTCAAGGCACAGAGGAGTAGGTTAAGAGCTATTGACCAAACACCCCGGACACTCAACATACTACAATGGAATGCAGAAGGAGTTTATAACAAGAAAGCCTCCCTAACACAGCGTCTTCATAAAGATAGAATAGATGTGGCATGCATTCAAGAGACACACCTCAACGCCAATCGCACATTTTCAGTCGAGGGATATCAGGCCACACGTTTCGACCGCGAAGGACACAAAGAAGGAGTTGTAATACTTACACGAAATACAATACCTTGCAGCGAAGTATCTGTGATCTCTGACAACCAAACGGAAATTATAGGTGTTGATATAATGATAAAGGACGTGAAAATAAGAATTTACAATCTATATAGCCCGGCAGATAAGGATCTTACACTCTCAAACATGGAAATAACTGACACAAATTGCATTGTTGTCGGAGACTTTAATAGCCGTTCAGAAAGATGGGGATACCCAGATACTGACAAAAGAGGAGATGAAGTGGAGGACTGGGAAATAGACTCAAATCTCCATCTACTTAACAAAGCGGATGACACACCGAGCTTCTACTCCAGAAGATGGATTACCACTTCTACTCCAGACTTAGCTTTCTGCACAGGAGACATCCTCCACAAAATCGATCGCCATGTGCTGGACCAATTAGCTGGTAGTGACCACAGACCAATCAAGCTTGTAATAAATATGGAGTATGTTCCACAGGAGCAAAAGCCTTTGCCCCGTTGGAATTACAAACGAGCAGATTGGGACAGATTTGCCATACTAACAGACAAATATTGTGAAAACGTAAATACACGATATGGCAACATGAAGCAAATGGTGGAAAGTCTAAACAGAGCAATAATACAGGCGGCCACTGAGTCTATTCCAAGAGGAGCAAGGAAAAATTACAAACCATACTGGACTGAAGAACTACAATTTTTGGAGGACAAAGTTGAAGATGCTAGGAAGACCGCAGAGAGAGAACAAACAACTGAAGCGAACATCTCTCTCAAAGCCATCTCAGCAAAATATAAAAGAACAGTAAATCAAACAACAAGAGATTGTTGGAGGAAAAAAACAGAAAACCTGAATTTTGACAGGGATGGAAACAAACTATGGAAACTAGTGAAAGCCATGAACAATGAAGGACCTAGAAACAAACAAATAACAATTAAACAAGGAAATGCCTTGCTTACAGGAAAAAAGGCTGCAAATGCACTAATGGAACACTATGCCAGTGCAAACCACATTGATATTACAGCCAAACAGAAGAAAGCAATCAAAGATAAACAGATACATCATACATATACAGAGACAGCAGCAGAATATATGATGGCAAATCTAACAATGGAAGAAATGGAACAGGCAATGAATACCCTAAAAAAGAAGACATCACCAGGAAAGGATGGAATCACAAATGAAATGCTAATAGGACTAGGCACTAAGGCAAAAAAGAAACTACTAGCAGTCCTAAATTACAGCTGGAAGAGGGGAATAGTCCCACAGGCGTGGAAGGAAGCTATACTAATACCAGTCCCAAAGAAAGGAAAAGACCTGGAAGAACCAAATGGCTATCGACCTATCAGTCTTCTTAGCTGTGTAGGAAAATTAATGGAACGCATTATCAATGGCAGGCTAACATGGCATCTGGAAGAAAACCAACTCTTAACACCTCACCAAGCAGGATTCAGAAAGTACAGATCTACTGAAGATCAAATAACCTATATAGCTCAGGAAATAGAGGATGCCTTCCAAGAGAAAAAGCACACACTAGCAGTCTGGATAGATTTAGAAAAAGCATTTGATAAAGTATGGAAGGAAGGACTGAAAGTAAAACTGCAAAAAATGCATGTTTGCGGGAAAATGTACAAATGGATCAGCCACTACCTTGAGAACAGAACTGCCAGGACAAAAGTACAAGGACAAACCAGCAAAATGATGCTGTTGGAGCAAGGTGTCCTCCAAGGAGGAGTTCTTTCACCAACATTATTCCTAGCATATATAAACGACATCACCGTAAATTTTCCAGCCAGAGTACACACATCATCCTTTGCAGACGACCTAGCCATATGGACATCTGAAGAATATATTAGTACAGCTAACAGCAGAATACAGCAAGCCCTATTAGCACTAGAGGACTGGTCAAAATCATGGCTAGTGAAGATAAGTGAGGAGAAAACAACATGCACAGTGTTCTCCCTCTCAACTAAAACTCAGCAACCTAAGCTGGTATTGAATGGAAAAATATTGCGCCATGAAGAAAATCCAAACTATCTAGGAGTCACCTTTGATCGTCGCCTGACATGGAAGACACAGGTTGAGAAAAATCGAACAAGAGCAAGGCAAAGAATGGCAATCATGAAAAAGCTTGCTGGTTCAACATGGGGAGCAGATGAGAAAGTTCTCAAGAAGTTATATACTGGACGGGTGAGGCCAGTACTGGAATATGGCATTGCAGCTTGGGCAACAGCAGCTAAGTCAAACTTTAACAAAATAAGTAGAGTCCAAAATCAAGGAATGCGAATCATAACTGGAAGCCTGAAGACAACGCCTATTAATGAATTAGAAAAGATCACTTGTTTACAACCAATGCAGGATAGAAGAGATAGCAGAGCCCAGCAACAAGCAGAAAAATTTAGAAGATTGACAGACCACCCTATGTACAACAGATTTAATTGTTTTGGAAAGGGAAGACTGAAGCGTAGCAACTTTGTAGAAACTGCCAAACGAAGGATTAGGTCAGATCCTATTCTTAACATATCAACAGTCAAGCCCATACACAATGCACACAAGTTCCCAGCTTGGAGACAGCAGCAACTGCCTGAGATGATAGAAAACATTCCTGGTATTGAGAAAAAGAACACTCAGCATGAAACCGAAAGAAGAGAAATAACCCTAAACTACATAAAAGAACATTACCCAAGCAGGAATTGGACCCATGCATATACAGATGGATCAGCCAAAAATTCAATAGAGAATGGAGGAGGAGGAATTCTCCTAAATTTAAAAAATGGAGCGAAAAAAACACATTCAATGGCAACTGGAAAACTTCAAAGCGGAGGTAGAGGCTCTGAAAACTGCAGCAGAAATGCTCCTGATGGAGGAAAATAAAGAGAAGCAAATAGCTATCTTCACAGATGCAAAGTCAGCTGTCTCAATACTGAAGAGCAATAACAGCACAGAACTAACTGACCTAAGAGCAGCACTCCATGGTCTATGCCAGAAATCCAAAAAAGTTGTAATACAGTGGATCCCATCACATTGCAGTATACCTGGAAACGAAGAGGCTGACAGACTGGCAAAAGAGGGCGAACGACTACCACAGCCTGACATAGACATAACCTATAATGAGGCAAAGAGGTTGATAAAAAGCACTTATAGAACCAAATGTGAATCAGAGCATCCAGGCCATCAGAAGGATGATGCATATTACAAACTCGACCGAAGAGAACAAGTAGCAATCTTCAGACTCCGCACAGGACATAACAGGCTGAAATACCACTTGTTCAATAAACTAAAGATAGGAGATACCGATGAATGTAATTGTAGAACTGGAAAAATGACAGCAAAACATTTGCTGCAGGATTGCCCAACATATGCAGAACAGAGAAAGATATTTTGGCCCACACCTGCTTCATTTGAGGACAAGCTCTATGGAGATATCAACAAGCTAAAGTTGACCGCAGATTACTTTAACTATATACAGGTTGACATTTAAAGGTGCATGAAGACCCAGAGGCATGAAATGGAATATTGCTTGGATAGCAAATCCATTACGTGTAAAGTCCAAATCAAAAGCCCATTGTGTGGGCTTCATAAAAGGTGGAAAAGTGTCCTAGTGGCACGAAATGGAATATTGCTTGGATAGCAAATCCATTACGTGGAAAGTCCGAATCAAAAGCCCACTGTGTGCGCTTCATAAAAGGTGGAAAAGTGTCCTAGTGGCACGAAATGGAATATTGCTTGGATAGCAAATCCATTACGTGGAAAGTCCGAATCAAAAGCCCACTGTGTGCGCTTCATAAAAGGTGGAAAAGTGTCCTTGTGGCACGAAATGGAATATTGCTTGGATAGCAAATCCATTACGTGGAAAGTCCGAATCAAAAGCCCACTGTGTGCGCTTCATAAAAGGTGGAAAAGTGTCCTAGTGGCACGAAATGGAATATTGCTTGGCTAGCAAATCCATTACATGGAAAGTCCGAATCGAAAGCTCACTGTGTGGATGTCATCTGCAGACTGCATACTTCTGGTTTCCGGAAGAACAGCCTATGGTGAACGGAAGGCCCAATATACGGAAGTGAGGCTAAGCAGCCATGTGCAGGACGTGACGATTCCTTGGGTGAGCCCAGTACCGGAGCGCTATGTATCGGCTCTGCAAGTATGGAAGCCTCCTTGGATGGCGGGGAATGCCCATGGTCTGCCCCTGCCTTCCCTTGAGGGCTGACCAGGATCTTTGGCTGTTCTATATGGACCAGCTGGGATGGGGGATAACACCACAACAGTGAGAGTCAAACGTCCTAAGAAACCCCCGGGAAGGTTAACCCGGTCAACAAATGCCCGCAGAAGTCGGATGTGTCGGCCTAACGGCGCAAGAACGCAGCTCTGCTGTAAACAGGCACAACGCAATCACATCCGGAAAAAAACTCCGGATGAACGAAGAAGAAGAAGAAGAATGCAGTTTTTACTTGCCATATTCTGCTCTTTATCTCAGTGATGCATCTTCTATCTGGTGTTACCCATGTGCCTAGGTATCTGAATTTCTGCATTTGCTCCCAAATAACGTCCTGTACTTTAATTGCACAGTTAGGCACAATCTGTTTCTTTGAAATGACCATGACTACTATCTTTCTATTATTCAAACTAAGGCTGAAGCATGATTATCTTGGGAAAATACAGCGGTGGTTTCATAAATGCCGGCTCCATGGTGAAGGGGTTACCAACCCAGTTCGTAGTCCCACATACCCACATTCGAAACACAGCTGCGGGAGATTTGGCAGCAGACTGCCTTGCGTTGATTTTTTTACAAAATGGTATAGGTGCCGATCATTCAGAAAGCAATGGCAAACTACTGAACGTAAACTTGCCAAGCGATCACAACAGCAAAAATGTTGGCATTGACTGCGACATCCTGTAAAGGACATGCAACTAACCTAACTTCATAAATATCAGACATACTCTGGTATATGTGATAGTGTGAACATAAAATAGCCATACAGAAATGACTGTGATAAAACTGCTTCACCCGGGAAGGTTAACCCGGTCAACAAATGCCCGCAGAAGTCGGATGTGTCAGCCTAATGGCGCAAGAACGCAGCTCTGCTGTAAACAGGCACAATGCAATCATGTCCGAAAAAAAACTCCGGATGAACGCAGAAGAAACTGCTTCACAGACTAAATCCTTTCTGTCTGACAGGAAAACCTTCAGCTGCAATGTATGTGATAATATTACCTCACTAGGGAGTCTGTGGTGAAGGGTTTGAGCTGCCTGCCTCATGCTGTGAAGGCCAGGGTTTATTTTGGACTCTGTTATTCAGTCTGTTATTCAGTTCACTAATGCAGTTTTTTTGGAGACTCCTGGGGATTTTTGCTGGAGTTCTTCTTTCGCTGGCTTTAAATTTGTCTATATCTGCAATGTTGTCTCTTGTATGAACTTCACTATTTTATTTAGTTCACTAAGTGATCCGTAGAGTTTATCTTCCACTGTCGTCTTTCTAGGCCAGAAGGTTTGTCTAGATAAGTTGTATTTTGGGCAGTCTTGGAGTATGTGATCTGCTGTCACAAACCACATGTGCACATGGCTGATTCGCCAATCTTGAATTTTGCATACATAATCTATTGTGCCGGTCTCCCTGGCCAAGGGGTTAATGATGTTGTTTGTAATCCCGTATATCCACGTGGAGAAAACAGCTGCACGAGATTCAGCAGCGGATCGAGCCGCGCTGGTAACTTAGGGGATATGTGAGCTGGTCGTTCAGAAAGCAATGGCAAACTACTGAACGCAAAACTTGCCTAGTCCATCAA
The DNA here is from genome assembly GCA_014155875.1 of Cepaea nemoralis. Classification (NCBI taxonomy): domain Eukaryota; kingdom Metazoa; phylum Mollusca; class Gastropoda; order Stylommatophora; family Helicidae; genus Cepaea; species Cepaea nemoralis. The sequence continues at coordinate 351,447 of JACEFZ010013769.1, forward strand.
CAGCAGCTGAAAAATGCTGGTGTTGACTGCAACGTCCTGTAAGGGATATGCAACATTTTAAAAAAATCTATTGTGTCCTGTTCTAAGGCACAGAATAATGATTTATTCTGGTCTGTCCGTAAAGTGGTAATTATCTTGAGTTGGTGTTGCTAGCTTTCTAATTGATTTGATCATTCTTTTCTTTTGGTGGTATGTAACAGGCACATCAGGTATTGCTAGAGCTAAGAGTTGATTCTCTGTGCAGAGCTTTTAGCAGGCATCTCTGTGAAAAGAAGACAGAACCATATAGGATGGAACCTGGTGCAATGAAATCACTCCTCATGCATTTAACCAATACTTTTTAACTTTACAAACTAGATCGTTTCTACCTTCCTGGCAAACTTTCACCTGTGCTGCTTTTATTAAATGAGAATAGACAGAGGAAGGTTGGTCTTCAGTCAGTATTTTTCCTAAATGTATAACAAATTGTGTGGAAATATATGTGATAATATTGCTTCACACTTCACAGACTGGATCCTTTCATTCTTGCTGACAAGCCTGTAATTTATGTGATAATATTATTTCACTCTTCACAGGTTGAATCCTTTCATTCTTACAGGCAAATCTGTAATTTATGTGATAATATTGCTTCACACTTCACAGGTTTATTCCTTTCATTCTTACAGGCAAATCTGTAATTTATGTGATAATATTGCTTCACACTTCACAGGTTTATTCCTTTCATTCTTACAGGCAAATCTGTCATTTATGTGATAATATTGCTTCACACTTCACAGACTTGATCCTTTCATTCTTACATGCAAACCTGTAATTTATGTGATAATATTACTTCACAAACTGGATCTATTCTGTCGTACAGGCAAACCTTCAGCAGAAATATATGTGATAATATTGCTTCCCACTCCACCGGCTGGATCCTTTCATTCTTACAGGCAAACCTGTAATATAGGTGATAATATTACTTCACAGACTGGATCTGTTATGTCCTACAGACAAACCTTTATCTGCAATATATGTGATAATATTACTTCACAAACTATATCCTTTTTACTTTATAGAAAAACTTTCATCTTCTGTACCGCAATATTACATTTATAAACTATATCCTGTCCTCCTTGCAGGCAAACCTTCAGCTACAATTTCCCCTCCCTTGGGACATGGGTCACTGACTACTTCTGGCAGTACTGGCAGCAACAAGTTCTCCCTGAAAGCCACAGGTGAGATCTGGGGGTGTCAGTTATCAGGGTTTCCTACCAGCCTGTTTTGTTAGTTTTCTCTGAAAGCCACAGGTGAGATTTGGGGGTGTCCAGTCATCAGAGTTTCCTACCAGCCTGTTTTGTTAGTTTTCTCTGAAAGCCACAGGTGAGATTTGGGGGTGTCCAGTCATCAGGGTTTCCTACCAGCCTGTTTGTTAGTTTTCTCTGAAAGCCACAGGTGAGATTTGGGGGTGTCCAGTCATCAGAGTTTCCTACCAGCCTGTTTTGTTAGTTTTCTCTGAAAGCCACAGGTGAGATTGGGGATGTCCAGTCATCAGGGTTTCCTTCCAGCCTGTTGTGTTAGTTTATTGGCTAGTTATCTTACTTGCCAACATAGTGGTTGTGAGTTCAAGCCCTAGAAGTAGCTTGACTTGATTCTTTTCTGGTTAATCTGGGTTGAGTCTGAGCCCAGGGATCCAGTTTGGCACTAGCACGAAGGAATGTCATCTGTGTGTGTTACTGGAGCCCATAAGGAAATCAATAACAACACTGCAATCTGCCATAATTTGATTAATCTGGGTTAAGTCTGAGCCCAGGGATCCAGTTTGGCTCTAGCATGAAGGAATGTCGTCTGTGTGTGTTACTGGAGCCCAAAAGAATAATAACAACACTGCAATCTGCCATAATTTCATAAGAGACTACTCCTACTAGGAAAGCCCAAAGGCACATAATTAGACTGCTACTGGTATCGTTAGTTTTGGGACTCTTCGTTGACTGTTGACGATGAGGACAGAGCATGTATGTGAGTGTCCTGAGTCCTGTGATGTCAGTTCTCAACTCAACTCAAAACTCAACTCAATTCAGCTCAACTCTAAACTCAACTCAACTCTAACCTCAACTCACCTCTAACCTCAACTCACCTCTAACCTCAACTCACCTCTAACCTCAACTCAACTCTAAACTCAATGCAACTGTAAACTCGACTCAGTTTGATTCAACTCAACTCACCTCTACACTCAGCTCAACTCTAAACTCAATTAAACTCAACTCAAGAGATGACTAAGGAAGAATAGCATGAGACTGGCTACTTCATCCCATAGAAAACTTTAGCCACAAAATCCGACCTGTCACGCACAAGTCTACAAACGGCCTATGCTTTATTGGGAGATGAAAGGCAGATGAGGAAGGGAGGAAAGAAGGTAGTACAGAACAAGTAGATGCATGCATAATTAACTTGCTGCTGGTATTTATACCGGGTTTTTTTGTAAAGTCTTACTACACTTTGAATGTAGAACAAATATGAAAAATGAACTACATGATGTCATAAAAAAATTAGCTCAACAGTCCATCATGAAGCAATATGCAGCGAATGGTTGTCGTCTGCTGGAGTAATTCTTTGCACTCCAAACAGAATGGTGTTATCAATGGGAGAAAGAATTTTTTTTTCAAATTTGTTTTATATGCAATACAAAGTGTAGTGAGACTTTACAAACACCCGGTATATATACACACTTTGATATCTACCTGTCTGTCTTCTTAGAGTTCATTCTGTATGGCATTGATCATCATGCATGCCCACAACCTCCTGCTTACTTTCTTATAGTAAATGCCATGTGGCATTTGTCGTCATGTAAGTCCACAGCCTGTTGTGCCGAGGAGTAGAAGGTTTAGTGGCTACAATACTTGACTCTCAAATTAGTACTTTCCACTCTCTGTAATGTATCTGTTGTCTGCTGGTGTCCAGGTTTCCAAATATGTACACTGAAATCAGAAGTAGACAACTCACATTCTTTGTACACATCATGAGTAGAGGAAAGCTGGAGTATACTATTCTTCTTTTTCTTCCCCCTCCTCTTCTTCTGCTCCTCCTCCTCCTCCACTTTGTCTTCTTCTTCCTCCTCCTATTTTTCTGCTCCTGCTTCCTCCCCTTCTTCCTCCTCCTCCACTTCGTCTTCTTCTTCCTCCTCTTATTCTTCTGCTCCTCCTTCCTCCCATTCTTCCTCCTCCTCCACTGTTTCTGCCTTTCATTTCCCTGTGGAGCATAGACTGTCAGCCAACTAAACATCAAGCCCTTAGCCAACTAAACATCAAGCCCTTAGTAAACTTGTACATGATTGGTTAGAATTGACAGCTAGGGTTTTCGATATAATGAGGTAGTCTGCCCCGTGACAACCAATTTTAGCCGCCTTTTACGATATGCATGGTGGGTTGCAGTGTTACTATTCTTTGTTTCTGTTATGGACCCTGATTAACATACAGGCACTGGTAAAATACAGGCAAGATTTTACCTTTATTCAACATACAGAGGGGCTTCAAATGAAAACCTTAAATATTTTCCCCCTGTGAATATATTCTTAAAAACTAAAGAACAAATATATAATTTTTCAATGCATTTAATGTAAGGCCTGCAGTGCTGTTAAAGTGCTTGGATTCCTGTAAAAGAAAATTATCTTGGTAACTGCTCTGTGTGCCTGACACGGTTGTGAACAGTCAGTCACAGAAGTCATACCGTTTTGAAACTTCCTAACCACTCAAACACTTGCTGGACTGACAGGCATGCATCGCTGCACTGGACCTTCATTCGCTGATGAATTTCTATAGGTTTCACCCTTTACTGATCAAAAAACGGATAACAGAACGCTGCTCTTCTTTGGTGCATGTCAAAAGTGGGGCGACCTCTTTAAACTGTCCTTATGACGTCACTGTGTTCATCCACACCGTGATGTCACATTCTTAACACTCTTGACATCCTTAACAACAATATTGACAGGTTACAAGACAATGACATGGTTATTGTAATTTCTATCACCTGTTAAGTTTTTCATTTGAACCCCCCTCATATTTCCATCCTTTCATGTCAGGTTATCCATTTGATATGCTGGTATTCAGTTTTGTCAAACAAATCACAACACCATGTCTCTGGCCTGGTAACTGTCCACTTATTCTTGAGAAGTTAATGTGATGGATTCCCCTTACCTTCCATCATCATCATGCAGTAAGTGCACCCTGGTGAAGTGGTCAAGCCGTCTGCCTCACACTCCGAAGGTTGTGGGTTCAATTCCGGGCTACGTCTTTCAGTTCACGAGTGCATTTTTCTCTGATACTCCTGGGGGGTTATCGCTGGAGCTACAGAGTTTGTGCTTTGTGTGACGCTATCAGCAGGCCACCCTGCGGAAAGAGACCAGCCATATGGAATAAAACCCGGTGCAATGAAGTCGATCCTCTCGACTTTTAAGACTTTTTTTATGCAGTAAGTCCTTTATAGAATGTCACACTCATACAACCTGCTGGAGAGACTCTTGATCCTTCGCCAGCTTCCCTGCATCATGCATGTTCATCCCGGGGTATCTTTAATGCCCTGTGTCCACAGCTGGGTTTGTAAACCTCTGCCTCTTTTTCCAGGAACCACAATTTCCATCACTGTCTTTCCAAATAAATCACTGTGACGTTTAATATGGCCAAAGTATTTCAGTTTCTGAGACGTGACACTGTTTATAAGTCCATTGTCTTTGATGCTCAGGTTTTATCTTCCTATTACTGGCACCATGCTGATTTACAGACGATAGTTTGTTACATTGTGCTTCAAAAAAGACATAATAGCTACAACACATGGTGGTAGCATTCCTTATCGGTTAAGACCAGGGATAGAGTTATACCTCTCTATAGCACAAGGCCTGGGTTGAATTGTAGAGACCATGTGTTGATGCGCAGGTTTTACCTTCCTATTAATGGCACCTTGCTGATTTACAGACGAAAGTTGGTTACATTGTGCTTCAAAAAAGGCATAATAACTACAACCCATTGCGGTAGCATTTCTTATCAGTTAAGACCAGGGATAGAGTTATACACAAAACCTGGGCTGAATTGTAGAGACCATGTGTTGCCCATGCAGCATGATCCCTCTCTCGGTCTGCCTAGTTTACTGCAGAGGAAAGGTGACACCAATATGTCTGGAACAAGATGAGCTGCAGAAGCGGCTGGATCAGCAAAGCAATGCTCTAACTGTCCGCCTGTCTGAGCTTCGATCCTAGACCAATTGCCACCCAAGGTTTAGCGCCTGGTCTGCCCTCCATGATATTTAATCTTTAATTTGCATTTCCTCGCACTTGGATAAGGCTTGTACCCTCCCAAATGTACTCCTATGCCCAAAACCGTTGGCACAATGTGGGGTGTTGGGTTTGGTAAGCGCCGCCCATAGAAAAGATTTAAATGCGGTAAATATTTATCAGTACATTTAAGTTCTGGAGATTGTTGTCCTCTTTCTGTATGGTTAATTGTGTGTTTGCAGGTGCTCGGAACCAGTACGTCGATATCATTAACCCAAAGTCTGCGTCGGGGTCCCAAAATGTGTTTAATGCAGTACCACAAGCGGGCTCAGCAATAGCTTCAAACATTGTCTCAACGGGTGCCCCACAGGTTTATACCCAAGGGTCAAGTAATGTCTCAACAGAAGGTCCACATGTTTATACTCAAGGATCAAGTCATATCTCATCGGGGGCCCCACAGATTTATACCCAAGGATCAAGTCATGTCTCAACAGGGGCCCCACAGATTTATACCCAAGGATCAAGTCATGTCTCAACGGGGGCCCCACAGATGTATCCCCCAGTATCTGGTGAGATTAATAGTTTCTTCTTTTATTTCTGTTTTGCGTGTTTGTTTTGTTTGATTAAATTGTTGCACAATAATGAAGAGTGCTTTTCTTGGTTTGGGTGGAGTCAATACAGTGACATACAGGACATGACTGATTGTTGAAATGTTGTTTGTTATGGGCGGAGTCAAAAAGGTTTTATACATTAGGTAAAACAGAAAGTAACTGATTGTGTGGTGTGGTGTTTGATATGTTAGTTAGTTAGTTAGTTAGTTAGTTAGTTAGTTAGTTAGTCAGTCGACAGATCAACCTCATAGCACATCAAACCATTCAGTCCATAAGTGCTCGGGTCCCCTCCTCAGTAAATTCTGCAGTATATAGTGGCTCACGACACCAGTTCTGTTTTGGTTTATTAATCTTCTTTGGCTTCCTGCATAGTGTTCTTGTCTGGCCACACCTCTTTTAACTTGTTGTTCTTGAAGTCTGACCATGGTTGTAGATTCACAGTCATCACTTGGTTCTCGCAAAAGTCTTACTTCTCGTAGAGCATTCAGTATATCAGCCTGGTCCATAGCTCATCCATTTCCACAGTAGCCTTACCCGCAAGCCTGTCAGCCTGCTAATTTCCTTGTACAACCGCATGCCCTGGCACGAAAATGAAACTAACCTGTGCCAGCCGTGACTGCCCCAGAGACACCAACCACTGTCTTCTGGTCCAACCCATCTTTATCTTCCTGAGCAAACTCATTGAGTCACCAAGAAAGCATGCCCGTGTGAAGATCTGTGTCTCGAGCCATGTTATTGCTTTACTTACTGCCATGACCTCCATAGTCAGGCTACTTGTGGTCAAGGCAAAAGCACCAAAATCTTTCATCACAATTCTCCCTCCAGCCTGAGCCGTAAAAGCCCATCAGTGTTTGATATGGACCGAGTCAAGAATGATGCATGCATTAGGTAAAACAGGAAGTAACTGATTTTTTTGCCCCAAACATGCTGGTGTGGTGGAAAATGAGCAGGCAGACAGATTGGCTGGATCTGTATCACTGGGTGGAGTATTGCACACGATAAGGCAGACGTGGCCGGGTTCCTCTGAATCATGTGTATAGTGCAGAAGAACAGATAGATCATCACGGCTTGAAGAGAATGGTGCTGCTGGGAGTGACCAGAGGATCTGACTGACATTCAAAACTCGGAGGAAAGGCCAGACGGACACGTGATCAGACTTTTACTGGTATCATTAGTATTGACACTCTTCCCTGGCTGTTGAAGATGACATATGAAAATGTCCTGAGTATTATAATGTTCTTGACTCAACTCAGCTCAGTTCTGTATTGTTTGATATAGAATAACTTAAAACTGGTCTGTTGAATGCTTAAAGCTTGTGTGTAACTGTTTCATCAGGTCCTACAGACAGAGGGAGCTTTGATGCTGGATACAGAGAGCAAAGTTCAGGTGTGAACTTGGCTAATGTAAGTACCAATCTTTCCTCTTCTAGCTTACTAGAGGTTTGTGCTAGTGTAAGTACCAGTCTGTCCTCTTCTAGCTTACTAGAGGTTTGTGCTAGTGTAAGTACCAGTCTGTCCTCTTCTAGCTTACTAGAGGTTTGTGCTAGTGTAAGTACCAGTCTGTCCTCTTCTAGCTTACTAGAGGTTTGTGCTAGTGTAAGTACCAGTCTGTCCTCTTCTAGCTTACTAGAGGTTTGTGCTAGTGTAAGTACCAGTCTGTCCTCTTCTAGCTTACTAGAGGTTTGTGCTAGTGTAAGTACCAATCTTTCATCTTCTAGCTTACTAGAGGTTTGTGCTTGTGTAAGTACCAATCTTTCCTCTTCTAGCTTACTAGAGGTTTGTGCTAGTGTAAGTGCCAGTCTTTCCTCTTCTAGCTTACTAGAGGTTTGTGCTAGTGTAAGTACCAATCTTTCCTCTTCTAGCTTACTAGAGGTTTGTGCTAGTGTAAGTACCAATCTTTCCTCTTCTAGCTTACTAGAGGTTTGTGCTAGTGTAAGTACCAATCTTTCCTCTTCTAGCTTACTGGAGGTTTGTGCTAGTGTAAGTACCAATCTTTCCTCTCCTAGCTTACTGGAGGTTTGTGCTAGTGTAAATACCAATCTTTCCTCTCCTAGCTTACTGGAGGTTTGTGCTAGTGTAAGTACCAGTCTTTCCTCTCCTAGCTTACTGGAGGTTTGTGCTAGTGTAAGTACCAGTCTGTCCTCTTCTAGCTTACTAAAGGTTTGTGCTAGTGTAAGTACCAGTCTGGCCTCTTCTAGCTTACTAAAGGTTTGTGCTAGTGTAAGTACCAATCTTTCCTCTTCTAGCTTACTAGAGGTTTGTGCTAGTGTAAGTGCCAGTCTGTCCTCTTCTAGCTTACTAGAGGTTTGTGCTAGTGTAAGTGCCAGTCTGTCCTCTTCTAGCTTACTAGAGGTTTGTGCTAGTGTAAGTACCAATCTTTCCTCTTCTAGCTTACTAGAGGTTTGTGCTAGTGTAAGTACCAATCTTTCCTCTTCTAGCTTACTAAAGGTTTGTGCTAGTGTAAGTACCAGTCTGTCCTCTTCTAGCTTACTAAAGGTTTGTGCTAGTGTAAGTACCAGTCTTGCCTCTTCTAGCTTACTAAAGGTTTGTGCTAGTGTAAGTACCAGTCTTGCCTCTTCTAGCTTACTAAAGGTTTGTGCTAGTGTAAGTACCAGTCTTGCCTCTTCTAGCTTACTAAAGGTTTGTGCTAGTCTAAGTACCAGTCTTGCCTCTTCTAGCTTACTAAAGGTTTGTGCTAGTGTAAGTACCAGTCTTTCCTCTTCTAGCTTACTAGAGGTTTGTGCTAGTGTAATTACCAATCTTTCCTCTTCTAGCTTACTAGAGGTTTGTGCTAGTGTAAGTACCAGTCTTTCCTCTTCTAGCTTACTAGAGGTTTGTGATAGTGTAAGTACCAGTCTTTCCTCTTCTAGCTTACTAAAGGTTTGTGATAGTGTAAGTACCAATCTTTCCTCTTCTAGCTTACTAGAGGTTTGTGATATTGTAAGTACCAATCTTTCCTCTTCTAGCTTACTAGAGGTTTGTGCTGGTGTAAGTACCAGTCTTTCCTCTTCTAGCTTACTAGAGGTTTGTGATATTGTAAGTACCAATCTTTCCTCTTCTAGCTTACTAGAGGTTTGTGATAGTGTAAGTACCAGTCTGTCCTCTTCTAGCTTACTAAAGGTTTGTGCTAGTGTAAGTACCAATCTTTCCTCTTCTAGCATACTACAGGTTTGTGTTAGTGTAAGTACCAATCTTTCCTCTTCTAGCTTACTAAAGGTTTGTGCTAGTGTAAGTGCCAGTCTTTCCTCTTCTAGCTTACTAGACGTTTGTGCTAGTGTAAGTACCAATCTTTCCTCTTCTAGCTTACTAAAGGTTTGTGCTAGTGTAAGTACCAGTCTTGCCTCTTCTAGCTTACTAGAGGTTTGTGCTAGTGTAAGTACCAATCTTTCCTCTTCTAGCTTACTAGAGGTTTGTGCTAGTGTAAGTACCAGTCTTTCCCTGTCTCTTATACACATCTGTCTGTCCTCTTCTAGCTTACTAGAGGTTTGTGCTAGTGTAAGTACCAGTCTGTCCTCTTCTAGCTTACTAGAGGTTTGTGCTAGTGTAAGTACCAGTCTTTCCTCTTCTAGCTTACTAGAGGTTTGTGCTAGTGTAATTACCGATCTTTCCTCTTCTAGCTTACTAGAGGTTTGTGCTAGTGTAAGTACCAATCTTTCCTCTTCTAGCTTACTAGAGGTTTGTGATAGTGTAAGTACCAGTCTTTCCTCTTCTAGCTTACTAAAGGTTTGTGATAGTGTAAGTACCAATCTTTCCTCTTCTAGCTTACTAGAGGTTTGTGATAGTGTAAGTACCAATCTTTCCTCTTCTAGCTTACTAGAGGTTTGTGATAGTGTAAGTACCAGTCTGTCCTCTTCTAGCTTACTAGAGGTTTGTGCTAGTGTAAGTACCAATCTTTCCTCTTCTAGCATACTACAGGTTTGTGTTAGTGTAAGTACCAATCTTTCCTCTTCTAGCTTACTAAAGGTTTGTGCTAGTGTAAGTGCCAGTCTTTCCTCTTCTAGCTTACTAGACGTTTGTGCTAGTGTAAGTACCAATCTTTCCTCTTCTAGCTTACTAAAGGTTTGTGCTAGTGTAAGTACCAGTCTTGCCTCTTCTAGCTTACTAGAGGTTTGTGCTAGTGTAAGTACCAATCTTTCCTCTTCTAGCTTACTAGAGGTTTGTGCTAGTGTAAGTACCAGTCTGTCCTCTTCTAGCTTACTAGAGGTTTGTGCTAGTGTAAGCACCAATCTTGCCTCTTCCAGCTTACTAGAGGTTTGTGCTAGTGTAAGTACCAGTCTGTCCTCTTCTAGCTTACTAAAGGTTTGTGCTAGTGTAAGTACCAGTCTGGCCTCTTCTAGCTTACTAAAGGTTTGTGCTAGTGTAAGTACCAATCTTTCCTCTTCTAGCTTACTAGAGGTTTGTGCTAGTGTAAGTACCAGTCTGTCCTCTTCTAGCTTACTAGAGGTTTGTGCTAGTGTAATTGCCAATCTGTCCTCTTCTAGCTTACTAGAGGTTTGTGCTAGTGTAAGTACCAATCTTTCCTCTTCTAGCTTACTAGAGGTTTGTGCTAGTGTAAGTACCAATCTTTCCTCTTCTAGCTTACTAAAGGTTTGTGCTAGTGTAAGTACCAGTCTTTCCTCTTCTAGCTTACTAAAGGTTTGTGCTAGTGTAAGTACCAGTCTTGCCTCTTCTAGCTTACTAAAGGTTTGTGCTAGTGTAAGTACCAGTCTTGCCTCTTCTAGCTAACTAAAGGTTTGTGCTAGTGTAATAACCAGTCTTGCCTCTTCTAGCTTACTAAAGGTTTGTGCTAGTCTAAGTACCAGTCTTGCCTCTTCTAGCTTACTAAAGGTTTGTGCTAATGTAAGTACCAGTCTTTCCTCTTCTAGCTTACTAGAGGTTTGTGCTAGTGTAATTACCAATCTTTCATCTTCTAGCTTACTAGAGGTTTGTGCTAGTGTAAGTACCAATCTTTCCTCTTCTAGCTTACTAGAGGTTTGTGATAGTGTAAGTACCAGTCTTTCCTCTTCTAGCTTACTAAAGGTTTGTGATAGTGTAAGTACCAATCTTTCCTCTTCTAGCTTACTAGAGGTTTGTGCTAGTGTAAGTACCAATCTTTCCTCTTCTAGCTTACTAGAGGTTTGTGCTAGTGTAAGTACCAATCTTTCCTCTTCTAGCTTACTAGAGGTTTGTGCTAGTGTAAGTACCAATCTTTCCTCTCCTAGCTTACTAGAGGTTTGTGCTAGTGTAAGTACCAGTCTTGCCTCTCTAGCTTACTAGGAGGTTTGTGCTAGTGTAAGTACCAGTCTGTCCTCTTCCTAGCTTACTAGAGGTTTGTGCTAGTGTAAGTACCAGTCTGTCCTCTTCTAGCTTACTAGAGGTTTGTGCTAGTGTAAGTACCAGTCTGGCCTCTTCTAGCTTACTAGAGGTTTGTGCTAGTGTAAGTACCAATCTTTCCTCTTCTAGCTTACTAGAGGTTTGTGCTAGTGTAAGTGCCAATCTGTCCTCTTCTAGCTTACTAGAGGTTTGTGCTAGTGTAAGTACCAATCTTTCCTCTTCTAGCTTACTAGAGGTTTGTGCTAGTGTAAGTACCAGTCTTTCCTCTTCTAGCTTACTAAAGGTTTGTGCTAGTGTAAGTACCAAGTCTGTCCTCTTCTAGCTTACTAAGGTTTGTGCTAGTGTAAGTACCGTCTTGCCTCTTCTAGCTTACTAAAGGTTTGTGCTAGTGTAAGTACCAGTCTTGCCTCTTCTAGCTTACTAAAGGTTTGTGCTAGTGTAAGTACCAGTCTTGCCTCTTCTAGCTTACTAGAGGTTTGTGCTAGTGTAAGTACCAGATCTTGCCTCTTCTAGCTTACTAGAGGTTTGTGCTAGTGTAAGTACCAAGTCTTTCCCTTCTAGCTACTAGAGGTTTTGTGATAGTGTAATTACCAAGTCTTTCCTCTTCTAGCTTACTAGAGGTTTGTGATAGTGTAAGTACCAAGTCTTTCCTCTTCTAGCTTACTAGAGGTTTGTGATAGTGTAAGTACCAAGTCTTTCCTCTTCTAGGCTTACTAGAGGTTTGTGATAGTGTAAGTACCAGTCTTTCCTCTTCTAGCTTACTAGAGGTTTGTGATATTGTAAGTACCAATCTTTCCTCTTCTAGCTTACTAGAGGTTTGTGCTAGTGTAATTACCAATCTTTCCTCTTCTAGCTTACTAGAGGTTTGTGCTAGTGTAAGTACCAATCTTTCCTCTTCTAGCTTACTAGAGGTTTGTGATAGTGTAAGTACCAGTCTTTCCTCTTCTAGCTTACTAAAGGTTTGTGATAGTGTAAGTACCAATCTTTCCTCTTCTAGCTTACTAGAGGTTTGTGATAGTGTAAGTACCAATCTTTCCTCTTCTAGCTTACTAGAGGTTTGTGCCTAGTGTAAGTACCAGTCTTTCCTCTTCTAGCTTACTAGAGGTTTGTGATAGTGTAAGTACCAATCTTTCCTCTTCTAGCTTACTAGAGGTTTGTGATAGTGTAAGTACCAGTCTGTCCTCTTCTAGCTTACTAAAGGTTTGTGCTAGTGTAAGTACCAATCTTTCCTCTTCTAGCTTACTAGAGGTTTGTGATAGTGTAAGTGCCAGTCTTTCCTCTTCGAGCTTACTAAAGGTTTGTGCTAGTGTAAGTACCAGTCTTTCCTCTTCTAGCTTACTAAAGGTTTGTGCTAGTGTAAGTACCAATCTTTCCTCTTCTAGCTTACTAAAGGTTTGTGCTAGTGTAAGTACCAATCTTTCCTCTTCTAGCTTACTAGAGGTTTGTGCTAGTGTAAGTACCAATCTTTCCTCTTCTAGCTTACTAGAGGTTTGTGCTAGTGTAAGTACCAGTCTTTCCTCTTCTAGCTTACTAGAGGTTTGTGCTAGTGTAAGTACCAGTCTTGCCTCTTCTAGCTTGCTAGAGGTTTGTGCTAGTGTAAGTACCAGTCTTGCCTCTTCTAGCTTACTAGAGGTTTGTGCTAGTGTAAGTACCAGTCTTGCCTCTTCTAGCTTACTAAAGGTTTGTGCTAGTGTAAGTACCAATCTTTCCTCTTCTAGCTTACTAAAGGTTTGTGCTAGTGTAAGTACCAATCTTTCCTCTTCTAGCTTACTAGAGGTTTGTGCTAGTGTAAGTACCAATCTTTCCTCTTCTAGCTTAATAGAGGTTTGTGCTAGTGTAAGTACCAGTCTTGCCTCTTCTAGCTTACTAGAGGTTTGTGCTAGTGTAAGTACCAATCTGTCCTCTTCTAGCTTACTAGAGGTTTGTGCTAGTGTAAGTACCAGTCTGTCCTCTTCTAGCTTACTAGAGGTTTGTGCTAGTGTAAGTACCAATCTTTCCTCTTCTAGCTTACTAGAGGTTTGTGCGTGTGTAAGTACCAATCTTTCCTCTTCTAGCTTACTAGAGGTTTGTGCTAGTGTAAGTACCAATCTTTCCTCTTCTAGCTTACTAGAGGTTTGTGCTAGTGTAAGTACCAATCTTTCCTCTTCTAGGTTACTAGAGGTTTGTGCTAGTGTAAGTACCAGTCTTGCCTCTTCTAGCTTACTAAAGGTTTGTGCTAGTGTAAGTGCCAGTCTTTCCTCTTCTAGCTTACTAGAGGTTTGTGCTAGTGTAAGTACCAATCTTTCCTCTTCTAGCTTACTAGAGGTTTGTGCTAGTGTAAGTACCAATCTTTCCTCTTCTAGCTTACTAGAGGTTTGTGCTAGTGTAAGTACCAATCTTTCCTCTTCTAGCTTACTAGAGGTTTGTGCTAGTGTAAGTACCAGTCTTTCCTCTTCTAGCATACTACAGGTTTGTGTTAGTGTAAGTACCAATCTTTTCTCTTCTAGCTTACTAAAGGTTTGTGCTAGTGTAAGTGCCAGTCTTTCCTCTTCTAGCTTACTAGACGTTTGTGCTAGTGTAAGTACCAATCTTTCCTCTTCTAGCTTACTAAAGGTTTGTGCTAGTGTAAGTACCAGTCTTGCCTCTTCTAGCTTACTAGAGGTTTGTGCTAGTGTAAGTACCAATCTTTCCTCTTCTAGCTTACTAGAGGTTTGTGCTAGTGTAAGTACCAGTCTGTCCTCTTCTAGCTTACTAGAGGTTTGTGCTAGTGTAAGTACCAATCTTTCCTCTTCTAGCTTACTAAGAGGTTTGTGCTAGTGTAAGTACCAATCTTTCCTCTTCTAGCTTACTAGAGGTTTGTGCTAGTGTAAGTACCAGTCTTTCCTCTTCTAGCTTACTAGAGGTTTGTGCTAGTGTAAGTACCAGTCTGTCCTCTTCTAGCTTACTAGAGGTTTGTGCTAGTGTAAGTACCAGTCTTTCCTCTTCTAGCTTACTAGAGGTTTGTGCTAGTGTAAGTACCAGTCTTTCATTTTCTAGCTTACTAGAGGTTTGTGCTAGTGTAAGTACCAATCTTTCCTCTTCTAGCTTACTAGAGGTTTGTGCTTGTGTAAGTACCAATCTTTCCTCTTCTAGCTTACTAGAGGTTTGTGCTTAGTGAGAATGGTGCGGCAGGGAGTGACCAGAGAACCTGGCCAATGCTCAAGTTCCCAAGGAAAGGCCAGATGGACATATAATCAGATTGCTACTGGTACCATTAGTATTGGGACTCTTCACTTGCTGTTGAAGATGAGGACGGAGTATGTGTGGGAATGGCCCGAGTTCTGTGATGTTTGTTCTTGACTCAACTTGTTGTCTTTTCTATGTTGGGGGTTTAGAGATTGCTTGCTGTCTTTCCACTTTCTTCTATGTTGGGGTTTAGAGATTGCTTGCTGTCTTTCCACTTTCTTCTATGTTGGGGATTAGAGATTGCTTGCTGTCTTTCCACTTTCTTCTGTGTTGGGGTTTAGAGATAGCTTGCTGTCTTTCCACTTTCTTCTATGTTGGGGTTTAGAGATAGCTTGCTGTCTTTCCACTTTCTTCTATGTTGGGGTTTAGAGATAGCTTGCTGTCTTTCCACTTTCTTCTATGTTGGGGTTTAGAGATTGCTTGCTGTCTTTCCACTTTCTTCTATGTTGGGGTTTAGAGATTGCTTGCTGTCTGGTCTAGTCTTTCCACTGTCTTCTATGTTGGGGTAAAGAGATAGCTTCCATGGTAAAGTGGTTAAGCTGCCTGCCTTGAGCTCCAAAGGTTGTGGGTTTGATTCTGGACTCAGTTATTTGGTTTACGAGTAGAGTTCTCGGAGACTGCTATGGGGTCATTACTGCAGCTACAGAGTTCCTGCTCTGTGCGACGCTTTTGGACAGGCCACCCTGTGGAAGAGACTGAGCCTTACGGGATCAAACCTGGTGCAGTGAAGTCACTGACAATGGCATTAGCATGGTCAGATGGTTGCATTCAGAAAGCAATGGCAAACTACTGTGTGTAAATGCTGCCTAGTAATTCCCAAACAGCCAACTAATGCTGGGGTTGATTGTGATGTCCTGTAACAAAGGACATGCAACTAATTTTACTTGGATTTCCGGATTTGAAGTTATTTAACAAGTGACTTACTCTAGAATCATTGTGGTTAGTGTATTTGCCTGTCAAGTCAGTGGAATGTGTTCAATCCTCAGCAGAGGCAGGGTTAGTTTTCCAGCAGGTGCAGACAGCTTCGGGATTCACCCAGCCTCGTAAAGATGGGTTCCAGGCAAATTTCTAGGGCCTAGGGAGGAAGGGTGGGGAGGAAGGGAACTAGCCACACCAGCTCATTATGTCATGGTCTATAATATGTGCCTGCTCTGGGGCAAAGGGGCTACAGACGCAGTCTGTAATCCTGCATACTACAGTCAAAATATAGCTGTGGGTGATTTGGCAGCAGACCGCCTTGCATTGGTTTTCATACAATGGTAGGAGTGCTGGTTGTTCAGAAAGCAATGGCAGAACTACTGGATGTAAACTTGCCAAATAATCACAAGCAGCCAAAAAATACTCTGGTTGACTGCGACATCCTGTAAAGGATATACATCTAGTTGTGCTATTGGGGAATATAGAAGAAGAGGAAGAGCAATGGATATGGAGACAAATGGCGGTGTAATACATATGGAAGAATATCATGTTCAGCGTTTGTTATGTAGAGACGATTAACTTAAACTAACTAGAACAGAGATTAGATCCTTAGCTCAATCCTTAGCTCTGTCCTTGTCACTGCCCTTTGCTTATAAATGCCTTTTATCTGCAAATACACTTGTTTCTAATTCCAGCACAGCACGGACATCGCCCACTCCAACTCAGCAGCCACAACCACCCCAGGCCAGCCCTCGTCTAGCATGCCAGTTTTATTTAACCCCATGGCACTGAAGAGTGGTACTTCCACTGGCACAGCTCCACCTGCATCAACAGCTCGCCCTGGTCTTAAATATGGCCAGAGACGGACATACCCGAAATAAAGGCATATGCCCTGAATACAGGGACAGGGAAAAGTTGTACACAGCATGAATATGATCACACTCAGGGTATTGGGTTCATTCATTATGCATCGGATTGTTATGGCTAACCTCAGGGCATCTGGATTTTATAGTCATCATTCTTCTTATATTATAGTCCATGTTGTATGTTGCTGTCTGTCTACAGCCTTCTGTCTCATGTACAGCCAATCTTCCTATAGTCCATGCTGTATGATGCTCTCTGTCCACAACCTTCTGTCTCATGTACAGCCAATCTTCTTATAGTCCGTACTGTATGGCATTGTCTGTCCACAGCCTTCTGTCTCATGTACAGCCAATCTTCTTATAGTCCATGCTGTATGATGCTGTCTGTCCTACAGCCTTCTGTCTCATGTACTGCCAATCTTCTTATAGTCCATGCTGTATGATGCTGTCTGTCTACAGCCTTCTGTCTCATGTACTGCCAATCTTCTTATAGTCCATGCTGTATGATGCTGTCTGTCTACAGCCTTCTGTCTCATGTACTGCCAATCTTCTTATAGTCCATGCTGTATGATGCATGTCTGTCTACAGCCTTCTGTCTCATGTACTGCCAATCTTCCTATAGTCCATGCTGTATGATGCTGTCTGTCTACAGCCTTCTGTCTCATGTACTGCCAATCTTCCTATAGTCCATGCTGTATGATGCAGTCTGTCTACAGCCTTCTGTCTCATGTACTACCAATCTTCCTATAGTCCATGCTGTATGATGCTCTCTGTCTACAGCCTTCTGTCTCATGTACTGCCAATCTTCTTATAGTCTATGCTGTATGGCATTGTCTGTCCACAGCCTTCTGTCTCATGTACAGCCAATCTTCCTATAGTCCATGCTGTATGATGCTCTCTGTCCACAACCTTCTGTCTCTGTACAGCCAATCTTCCTATAGTCCATGCTGTATAGCATTGTCTGTCCACAGCCTTCTGTCTCTGTACTGCCAATCTTCCTATAGTCCATGCTGTATAGCATTGTCTGTCCACAGCCTTCTGTCTCATGTACAGCCAATCTTCTTATAGTCCATGCTGTATGATGCTGTCTGTCCACAACCTTCTGTCTCATGTACAGCCACTTATTTCTGATACTGATGTTTCTCCTTTTAACTAAAGAGTGTGAAGGGCATTCTTTATCAGTCGAGTGAAAACAAGAGATCTTAAGAGTTAAAATGTACAGCTCTTAAGAACTCTTTTTTTCCCCACCTGCATTTAGAAAGATATATTGAATATTCTTCATATTGTTTAGTTATTCAGGGTGTTTGCAAAGTCTCACTACACTTTGTATGTATGTTTTTTTTTTTATGACATCATGTACTACTTCTTCTTCTTCTTCTTCTTCTTCTTCTTCTTCTTCTTCTTCCTCTTTTCATTCTTCTTCTTTTCTTCTCAGCGTTTGCGAGCCCTTGAGGTTCTTGTGCTGCAGATTCCACTTCCATCTCCATTCGTCTCTCTGGTTGACTTAATTTTACAAATTTCTTCTACATACAAAGTCACTTTAAGCGACTTTGTATGTAGAAGAAATTTTTAAAATTAAGTACATGATGTCATCAAAACATGTGCTCCACAGTGCATCATGAAGCAATATGCAGCGAATGGCTGTCGTCTGCTAGAGTAATTCTTTATACTCCAAATAGAATGGTGTTATCAATGGAAGAAAGAATTTTTTAGTTGAACAAGTGTTTTGAAGTAGCAGTCAACACACACTGAAATAACAACAGACATGTTGCAGTTATGTCTTGTAGCCGATGGTGGAAATTTCCAACACCTGTTATAATGAATACTTCATTGGTACTTTCCAGGTTCCCCAAAATGTGTTAGACCATAGCAGTGACTATTGTAACTAATTTAATGAGTTGTTTTAGCACATTTTTTATGATGACATGTTATTCATTTTTCATATTTGACCTACATACAAAGTGTAGTGAGACTTTACAAACACCCTGTAGTTATGACATTTGTCATTCTGAACCTTTGGGAAATCCTGAGGTTATGAAAACAATAGATTTAACTATTCTGTCATTTGTCTTAAAAAGGTTGTTGGTTAAACAGTTGTTACAAAACTTATGCTTTCCAATTTTTTTTACTTTAACTTGTTCTGTCTCAGTCAGTTGTTACTTTAACTCACAGTGTCTAATTTTTTCGTTAACTCCCACCAGATGGTGTTTCTTTGTTAATCTTTCTAAGCCAGATCAAGACTAAGGTCTTAAAATCAACAACTGCCTGGGACAAAAAGAGTTAATGATCTAATGGTATTGATAGACAGCTGTAATGTTTCAACAGGTGCAGTGATTATCCAGATTGAATTGAATGGCGAGTAAGAGTTTTGATTGGATGGAGAGTAAGTGTTCTAATTGGTTGGAGAGTAGGAGTTTTGATTGGATGGAGAATAAGAATTTTGATTGGATGGAGGGTAAGAATGTTCATTGGTTGGAGAGTAAAAGTTTTGAGTTCTTCATATTCTTCTGCTGTTTGGTCTGGAACAAACATTGGAGATCATGACTCAACAATCCACACTGCCAAACGATATTTTAAATACTGTTGACTGTGGTTATCTTATTGTTTCTAGTCTTGCTGTTTACATTTTGCATATGCATCATCATCTGCCTTTCTTGCCTCATATTGTTCCATATAAGGCTAATTTATCTCTGTGCTACCTCTTCATATGCCCATTATACCTCAAGGTATATAAAAAGGGTCCTTTTTTTAACCTCATCTATTGGGGTGCAGCCATAGCATAGTGGCTGGCATGCTTGCCTACCAGTCTGGTGGTCAAAGGTCGACCAAGCCTAAAATGGATACAGGGATATGTCTTGGGTAGTAGAGGCGACCGATGTGCTGCCAACTACATCGCCTCTCGAGTAATGTGTATGAATATGGCGTGATCATTGTATGCCTCCAGGCATGTGAAAGGGTCATTTAATTTTACTTACTTTATATGGTAATGGTTTGGCCAAATAACTAGGTTACCAACTAACAGTATACCACAACAAGAATATTATGTACAGACTAGACGGTAGCAGAGGAATGGGTGGATCATGTAGACGATGGCTGGAGTGAATTACAGAGACCATCGGAACCTCGATACATGAAGCCCATACACTGGCACTCACCCGCTGTTTATGCTTCACCCTCGACACCGCAAGTTACAAGAGGAACCTGATGAGATACTGTACCTCTTATAAGCCAGCTATGTGGTAAAGGGGTTACAGATGCAATTCGTAGTCTCGCTTACCACGCTTGAAACACAGCTGCGGGCGATTTGGAAGCAGACCGCCTTGCTTTGGTTTCCCATACAAAGGTATTGCACCGGGTTTCATCCCATATTTTACCTCTTCTATTCATACGCTGCGCAAATACCATGTGTGTTTTCTTTATGGCTTTGATCAGTCATCCATTAAAGCCTGCATTTGTGGAGTGTTAAGTTGGCCTGTTATTTAAAAGACTGATTTATTCAGACATTGTCTCTTATGATGATTTCTTCACCATTTCTATGTTCCTGTTCATTGCGTGATGACTCTGTTCATGTACGGAGAAATCTTCAGCTGGTTACAATTATTTTCACAATGTTTGAAGAGAATCAATATCTTCAAATACCTGTACATGTACGGAGAAATCTTCAGCTGGTTACAATTATTTTCACAATGTTTGAAGAGAATCAATATCTTCAAATAACTGTCCCTGTATGGAGAAATCTTCAGCTGGTTACAATTATTTTCACAATGTTTGAAGAGAATCGATATCTTTAAATAACTGTCCCTGTACGAAATCTTCAGCTGGTTACAAATATTTTCACAATGTTTGAAGAGAATCAATATCTTCAAATAACTGTACATGTACGGAGAAATCTTCAACTGGTTACAGTTATTTTCACAGTGTTTGAAGAGAATCAATGTCTTCAAATAACTATATATGTACGGAGAAATCTTCAGCTGGTTACAATTATTTTCACAATGTTTGAAGAGAATCAATATCTTCAAATAACTGTACATGTACAGAGAAATCTTCAACTGGTTACAATTATTTTCACAATGTTTGAAGAGAATCAATATCTTCAAATAACTGTCCGTATTTGGTGGTGGTCCTTGACTCAGTCCTATCTGTCGCTGTGATGTCCCTCAGTTATCTCTATCATTGCTTAAAACTGTGACCCTGCGTTAGACAGCATTATCCTTTTGTAGATAGATAAGATGATTACTCACATTGTTACAGAAAGTTGAAAGCATTTGCAATAACCATCTTTTCATGCTGTTGATTCGGTGAGAATTGTGTCTTTCTTACTGGCATGTTTAAGCCCTAATATTCCTATCACCACTCATTATTTCAATAATTTGTCTCCATATTTTAAAATGCCAGTAGTGTTTCCTCAATTTAAATTTACATATTTAATTCACTATCTTCTTATACATTTTTCTTATTATAATTTTTATAAATCTTTCTCGCTTCCATTTTTTTTTTCATTTAATATTATTTGCGCTGGGAATGTGTGTTTCATATTTTTTTTTTTTTTAGTCCAACTGTAGACATTTTTATTTATGGTAACAGAAGTTTGTGATTTGAAGCAGTTCCGCCATCTTGGACAAATATTCATTGTACATAAATACTCATCTACATTCCATTATCATTCATGTTACCTTTCCTACTGAAAGGTCATAACCTTTAACACCACAAGTTTTTCAGAGTTACTTTTTCCTGCCTTGGTTTGTCTGTATGGGCATGTTTTTAGAAGAAGGAAATATGTAGAAGTAGTCGCTGAGCATTTTTTTTTTTCAAATTTCTACACAGTAGAAAAACATGAGCTTTACTTTTTGTAAATTGGAGCAAGCTTTATTTTTTTTCAAGTTGAAACGGAACTTTGCTGTATGTTTTGCTTATGTAAAGAATCGAGAATTGACTTTTGTTTTAGTTAAGTGCATCAGTATATTGATAAGGATTTTATTCTGACAATGGTAAGAGTGTAGTCGGATAAAAGGTCAATATCAGCTCTTAATGTTCGCTTTGTGGGCGAAAAGACTGGCCGCATGTTCTTGCATGTACTCAAGCCTACGAAATGGATTAGTCCTAAAGATTCTGCCATGGGCCTTTTTGAAATACAAGTTAAAATTCACCAATGATACAAGGTCTGTGAGTTTGTGAGTAGAAATTGACTATAACTTTCATTTTGCAAGTTAAAATTGACCTTTGCTGTAAGCATTATTTTTGTAAGTGCAAACTGACTCTTGTGCTTTGCTTTTGCAAGTTGAAAATGACATTTTGTGAAGAGCTTCTACAAGTAGAAATTTTTTTTTTTTTTTTGGGTGCTCGCTCATTTTGAACTCAAGCGTAGTCCATACACACTAGTGATAGTAGCACTGGACTGAACTTTGCGTGTGGATTAGCTTTCCCTATTATCCAGTCTCCCTCGCCATCAGGCGAACCCACTCCAACTTCGGAGGTAATTTATGTCCCAAATCAAGGATGAGAAGTCAACATTTTAGTCCAACTGTCCGTAGTAGGGGTTGAACCCCTTACCTCGACATCAGCACACCAGATGTTTAAGAACATGTGCTGTCTTATCCATTCAGCCATCCTGACCTCTGAGTAGAAATTGACTTTGATCGAAACCCATTCTGTTCTATCCCAGAATCTATGGTGGCAGATGGATTAGCACTATAAAATCATGAGTGCATGGCTTTCAAAGATGGTAAATACACAGTGGATGTGGTCGTTGACAAGGGCAGATTTTCTTTGCTACTGTCTGGCCGAGTACCCCCGAATACCCACTGGAGTGTAAAGAAAGGACTCTCCTTGAATATCAAGAAAACAGTAACAATGGTTACATCATAGAAAAAGGCGACTCCAAATTGTGAAATGACAATAGAAGGGAAAATGCTTAGACAACTGGATAATTTTATGTAATTAGGGAAGTGCTGAAATAGTGTGTAGGGCCTGTTTTGATATTTGGGCAGGTAATTTTGGAATTTAAATGAACGAATTAGGAAAAATTTGGAGCATTGGAGATGTGGTTCCTGAGACGAATGTTGCGAATTCCATGGGCTGCCAGAGTAACTAACAATGATTGTCGTGAAAGAGGCTTATTAAACTAGAACATTATGTACAACAATAAGAAAGAGAGAGAGACAAATGGCTTTCTTTGGTCATGTGATGAGAATAGAAGCATTGGAGAACATCGTGATGATGGGAAAGATTGAGAGGAAGAGAGGGAGGCCAAGAGAAATGATGCTGGATGGACTGAGACAATGACATGGAAGGATATCATCAGCAGAGTTGATCCAGAACATCGAAGACTGAGATCTGTGGAGAGACATGAATACCTATACCAGACTGGCTGGGCACGTGATGATGATGGTCTGGCCAAATGTAAAAAGTCAGAGAACACAATATGCGATGGTTAGGATTGAAAACTTAGTAATGTTCTTATTATTAAGTCAACTTCTGTCCTGGACTATTGTCATTTAGCCTCATTCTGTCCTAGACAGTTGTTACAGCAAAGGTGACAACTCTCTCATAGTACACATGACAGCAACAGGGGCAGGATATCTGGTAGAGAGAACTGTCGAAAGACTGTCATGAGGGAGAAATTCTGTACAGGAGAGATCTCTGGATGATAATGATGATGGTGACAGCTTTCTGGGACAGAAAGAGTCCACAAATGTATGACTGTGAAGTAACCAATGATCACAGAGTCCACTGTTGGTATCGAATGAGTGAAGGTTCACTTCTTTCAGTGAAATTGCCATGTTTTGTTAGTAGTTTCACTATTGCAAGTAATATTTTAACCCAGACTTGTAAAATAGGCACCAGAGATTTCTGTATTAATGGCAGTATTTAGGGGTATGTTGTTGATGTTATTTTTGTTGTTGTTGCTATATGTTGTTGTTGTTTGTGTCATTGTTATGTTGTTGATCCCAAATCTGCTGAGTTGTTTACTCTAGGCCGGAGAGAGCAACCTCATAATGCTATGAACTAGCACATCTTGCCAGACTGTCATTTCAAGATCTAATATAGAATCTGCCATGGGGTTATCTGTTACTTTTGTCTATCAGTATGAATGATCCATTACTGTTTCTGTCAGTATGGTAATATCTGTTACTTTTGCCTTTCATTATTTATGATCTATTACTATGTTTTGTCAGCATGGTATTATCCATTACTTTTGCCTATCAGTATGAATGATCCTTTGCTATGTTTCGATCAGCATGGTATTATCGATTACTTTTTTTGTCTATCATTGTGAATGATCCATTACTGTAATACATTGAAAAGGGTCGTTAACTTTTTTTTTTACTTTCCTTGTCTTTCAGTATGGATGATTATGTGCTATTTTTCTATCAGCCTTGTATTATATGATACTTTTGACTAGCTGTACGGGATTATCATTTACTTTGTTCTGTCAGTTGGAGGTTAACTTTTACTTTAATATTCCATCAGCTATCCTAGAAAAAAAATGGATCCCTTTAAGATTTTGTCACCCTCTTTTGTGCTTCTTCTCAACGTTTCTTTATGTCCTTCCATCATTTCATCTTCAAAATACATGTGTATGTAGTTTTGTTGATCCAGGTCATGAAGTGACAGTTGTTGTAAGAGTGATTGGCACCACTGCCTATATCCCATGACCTAATGACATTGTGATTGGTGTACAAGCCTGCCAAGACAGTGATTTGGTTTCAATCTCCAGCAGAAGTGGAATTATTGTTTTCCAATCTCTAGCTTATTCTTACTAGATTTGAATTTTTAAAATGCTCCTCTGATACATTCCTTTGCCGTATCAGAATTAGGAACCATGTCCCTAGATTTGTGTTGCTTATTTATAAAATGCCGGCTTCCTGGCCTAGAGGTTAGCGACTTTTCTCCGTAATCTCGTATACTCTCGTAAGTAACGTGATGACAGTGAGAATCAGCAGTGGTTCGAATCGCTTCGGTAACTTACGGGGTATGTGAGCCGGCCGCTCAGAAAGCAATGGCAAAATACTGAGCGTAATCTTGCCAAGAAATCAACAATCAGCTGAAAGATGCTGATGTTGACAGCGATGTCCTGTAAAGGATATGCAAACATATATATTTATATTCTCCTCCTCCTCCATATGTTTTGTCTCTCAGCATCAGGTTATGATGAGAAAGCTTGCGCAGGCTCTGGTGTATGCTACATTTGTGGTGATATTCACAGCCTCGGATATTCCATCATTTCACTGTCTGTGGAAGAAACCTCTTTCCGGGTTTCTATTATATCAAAGTGCTAGAGCTCTCTGTGTGGCAGTTTCCTGTGATAATCTTGTTACATGACCAAATCACCTGATAATTTTGTTGCCTTATAGCACCAGGTTAAAAAGAGGCATCCAGAGCTAGCTTTGGTCTATGCTTAGGATGTGGTGATATTCACAGTCTCATATATTCCATCATTTAACTGTTTTGGGGAACCTCTTGCTGGGTTTCTTTTATCTAAATGCTAGAGTTGTGGGACAGTGTCTCTTAGTAATATTTTAGTATGACCAAACCATCTACGTTTTTTTTAAAAATGTAATCTAACATTAGTGCTATTTCTAACATGCTCCCTGATGTCTTAATTTCTGATCTTGTCTCGTTACATAAAAATTACATTGTTGGCATTTCATTTCTGTGATTTCAATATACAGAGGTCAGTATGGTTGAGAGGTTTAAAGCGATTGCACTTAAACTTCCTGTGTGCTGATGGCGGGGTAGTAGGTTAATTCCATACACAGGTCAGTTGGACTTAAACATTGACTTCTCATTCTGAGAGCAATGGCAAACTACTGAATGTAAAACTGCATATAAGATCAACCTTGGGTTGATTGCAACATCTTGTAAAGGAAATGCAACATTTTTTTAAAAATTCAGTATATACAATTGTTATACATAAAAACTGTCAGCATTTAGAATTGTTTTTATTTTTTGAATATTTTACTGTTTTCATCAAGAAATAATTTATAGTCAATGCTAGCATTTAATTTTAGTATTTCTAGTATGCTTATGGCATCTACTAAATAAATTGTATTTTTTTAGAGTGAATATTTACAGGAAATTTATTTATACAACTGCTGTTGTTTAGCATCCCCAACACAATCGGTTGGATGGCAATTTGGCTAACGTTGAGACACGTTAAAACAAGAAGGTGAGGCTCAAAAATAGTCTTTTAAAAAGGATTTCTGATTTTACTAGTAAATGAAGCAAGAAGACAACCTTCACAGCAAACAAATTACCAGCATTTAAAACATCTAAGCTGATTTTCTCAGTATATTAAACATGGATGATTTTCCTAGCATACTAAATATTGAAGCCGATTTTCCCGGTATATTAACAAAAGAAGGTATTTTTGATTGTTGTTTTTTATATATGAAACAAAACTACCTTTCTCTAAATAAATGAGACTTGAAACATTCAAAGTATATACATCCAGGCATAATTGTAAACACGTTTGAAAAACATGTCTGTGTTACTAAAATTTTCCGTCAGTCAAATTCTAGACTGATTTTGCTAAGGAGCTGCACAATGTGATGATGTTGTTGTTATTGTTGATAAATCACAGATGTGCATATGTGCTGTGTTATTTTATTAACTTCTGTGAAGGTTCCATTCACATACATTGAAAAATCTGGCCTGTTTAGTTACAATGTAATTAGAACAATAAATAATACCCAAAAACATATTATACATTTCCCCGAAATCTGCCATCTTTGTCAGCCATTGAATTCAGCCAATGGTTTAATAAAGGGTATAGATTAACTATTTCTTTTGCCTTTCATCTCTCAATGGAAACAGTAAAAAAGGAATATGAAGTAATGTAACTTTACAGAACACAAAATGGAAAACAAATGGTGTTCCAGTGACTAGCCTTCATCAGCAAATACAAGAAAATATAACATAAACAGAGAAGACACTACAATGATGACATTAAGGCATAATAACTGAATGAGAAAAATGGAAAGATTGGGTGGAGGGGAGGGTGAAAATAATGTGTGATAATCTTCGAATCTCAGACTGAGACACCCAATATAATTTATATATGTTGTGTTTTCTTGCGATTGTTTGCAGGTTAAGCCTAGTATACTATTGGCTAGAATAACATCTTGTGTCCTGTTTGCTTATAGGAGAGCAACATTCTGCCAAACACTTGCTTCGTGATGAGTATACCCTTCATGGAATCTATTCATCTCTTTCTCAGTCTGCCTCCACCTCTCTAGTTTGTGCCTCTTGGATTGTGGCCTTGGCCGGCCTTTGGGTGGTAGCTTTCTGGAAGAATCTCAAAACTGAGAGGGAAGACCAGGAGAACTTTTAATCAGATAGCGGTGAGTACGATCAGTAGTATGACTCTTTGCTGGCTGTTGAATGAGGGGACAGAGCACGTATGGGAATGTCCTGCGTGCAGTTATGTTGGTTCTAGACTCAACTCAACTGGATGGTAGCTGATGGGGTTTTGTTCTATTCAATATTTTTGTTTGTTTGTAGGATTCCTTTAGGCCAAGCAAAAGCTTACAAGCTACATTTCAGAAGATGAACAGTATCTTGTGTAACAAGTCATTTTCATTGGATGTCAGAATGAGAGTTAAGTTATCTTGATTTACTTGGTTGTTTCGGTATTTGAGGTTTGAAGATTTAGCACAACCCACTACTGGCATCGCTGATCATATTCCTGTAAGAACCTTGGGCCTTGTCCACATCAGATTGGAAGCACTCACACGCCAGTGATCCGGAGTTCGATCCCGGATCCAGTCAGGGATATGCACTACTGACGAGCTCAAATGAGAGCGAAACTCGAGTCTAGTGCGTCCAATCCGATCTCATAATGTGGCCAACAAATTATGACTGCCTCTTTCTGATGTTGGTGATAAGTTGTCTTCCTCAAAATGTCTAGATTTCCGCTCCATGTCATCATCATCATCAAGCTGTTGGGGGCGATTATGCCTCTCCACAAATTGCCATCTCCAACAGCATGGATCAACTCATGTGTTGACTCCCTACCATGCAATGACACAAGACTCAAGAATTTTCTTTCTTTTAGTCTCCCTCAAAATGTCCTGATTTTTGCTCCATATAGCATTTTTAATACACACAGCATTTGATGAGCTTCAATTATTTACATCATCTTTTTAGTCTAGATCTACTCATGCAAATGCCATACCAGCAGACCTATTAATTTTAACTGCATTGTGACAGAACTGGCCAGATTTTTTAAAATTATGGTTGAATTATTTTACTACGCAGCCAAAAATTTAATTTGATGCATTTTGTGTACAATTGTAAAATAACTCGGCTACTGTTGATAAACAAGACCACTGTAAATTTCACTTCAGACGTGGGGTCTTCTCTGGCTAATCTCTACTTTGTAGGGACGGCTGTCTGATGTTTGTGGTGTTTATTATCACTTTAGATCTACTTTTTTCCAATGGGTTTTGGGAATGTCTGTGCTGTACTTTGAAAATGTATTGAATAAAAAAAAGATTCCATGTGATATATTTGAAACTATATTTTTTGTTTGGTGGAGATTATCAGTTTTGCAGTCTTGTTTTGAAACATTTATGTTTTTGTACCATGTATTTCTTTATCAGGTTTGTTCCATGCTCAGTCTTTATAGACTTAGATTGATAGGACACGTTAGGAGGATGGATGATGGTAGAATACCAAAGGACATATTTGTTGGTGAATTACAGATGAGTAAGAGATCTTGGGGTCGGCCTCTACTACAATACAAAGATGTGTGTAAGCGGGACATGATTGATATATAGGCGTTAATAATGCACATTAGGAGCCATTCACCGCTGAACGTGTTGCATGGAGGGCAAAGATCAGAAATGCATTAAAGACAAAGGAGAAAATTATTGCACATAGTTTCATACACTGAGCATGTGAGACGTAAGACACACACTGAGAGTGTGAGACGTAAGATGGTGCATGATGGTGGAAATGACCATGTCACATGCATCCATTGTGGACGAACATTTACAGCGCAAATTGGTCTGATCATTCACATTCGCTACCGCCATGTGTTGCAGTTATTATGCCTTTGTGAAACACAATGTAACAAACTATCATCTGTCAAGACGGCAAGGTGCCAATAATTTCTTTATCTAATTAATGTACGCTGGTGCAGTGATCAGGGGCAGTGAGCATGTTTCATAATTCTCTGACATATCAGGTCGAGGGTTTAAAATCAGCTGTGGGCCTCTTTGCATTGATTTTGATGGGATAAGTCGTCAGTCGTTGAGAAAGCAATGGTAAACTAGTGAATGTAAACATTGCATTGTAAATCACAGACAGCAAAAACACTTCTGGGGTTGACTGCAACATCCTGTAAAGGATATGCAACTGATTGCCACTACTGGGGGTGCCCTGGACTTACTGATTTTTGCGTGTGGATTAGCTTTCCCTGTTATGAGTATCCCTCGCCATAGGCAAACCAACTCCGAATTCTGAGGTACTTGTAATTTACATCCCCAAGTCAAGGACTAGAAGTCAACATTTTAGACCAACTGACCGGTGTAGAGAATGAACCTGCTACCCTGGTATCTGCACGCTGGAAGTTTAAGAGAGAGCATTTATCCATTCGCCCATGTTGACCGAATTTAAACTATGATGAGGAAGCTGGACAAACAAAAGACAGCATACAAATAACAGGGAATGTTGTGAAGAAAGCCTTTTTCAACAAACAAATGCATGTAAAACAAGAACTCATGGCTCTAAACAGAAATATCACAATCCACAGACAGTAATTCCAACATCAACTTAAAATGCAATTTTCAAAACTGGAAGTTTGTAAAATAAAAAAAAACTATTAAAAAGACCAGAAAGTCTTGGAAACAAATTGAGTGAATATAACATGGCAAGAAATTGAAAGAGGGGCGTTACAGACAATAACAACAACAAATTGTGTGGTTGCACATGCATAATGCACTTGCACCTGCACATCAAGATACATCTAACATACTAGGGGGCTTCAAATGAAAACCTTAAAAGTGTGATAGAAATTACATAACCATGCCATTGTCATGTAACCTGTCAGTATTATTGTCAAGGATGGCAAGAGTGTTAAGTGCATGACATCACATTGCAGATGAACACAGTGACGTCATTAGGACAGTTGAAAGATAGCCGCCCCACTTTTGACATGCACCAAAGAGGAGCAGCGTTCTGTTATTCATTTTTTTATCAGTGAAGTGTGAAACCTAGAGAAACTAATCGGCGAATGAAGGTCCATTATGATGATGCATGCCAGTCAGTCCAGCAAGTGTATGAGTGGAGTAGGAGGTTACAAGACGGCATAACTTCTGTGAAGATGTACATCAGGTGGTGCATGAGTGGTTACACACGTGACCAAGAGAATTTATTTCTACAGGAACCCAATCACTTTATCAGCATTTTTGAGGACTTGCACTGAATGCAGTGGTGACTGCATTGAAAAAGTATACATGTGTTCTTTACTTTTTTTAAAATATATTCACCACCAAAAAAAACATTTAAGGTTTTCTTTTGAAGCTCCCTCGTAAATGTATTCTCCCCATACCCATAAACACACATATTGTCACGTATACAAGAGCACAGGCTCACACTTACATGTATATATATATATAACGTTGAAAGAATGGAGAAGAAATTGTCTTTGAGTGAAAGAATGTTGGATATTAATTCCTGTTGGATGGAGGACACCCATAATGTGAATGAAGGAACTTTCCTAGATAAGACAAGTGGTATGGTCACTGGTTAGTTAGTTATTTAGTTAGTTAGTTGTATATTCTTAAGAGGATGTCGCAGTCAACCCCAGCATTCTTTGGCTGTTCATGATTCCTGGGGAAGTTTACATTCAGTAGTTATACCATTTTTATAAAACAACAACGCAAGGCTGTCTGCTTCCAAATCGCCCGCAACTATCTCGAACACGTATGTGGGATTACAAACTGCATCCGTAACCTCTTCGCCACAGATGGTATGGATGCTGGCCATTCAGAAAGCAATGGCAAACTATTGAGCGTAAAATTGCCATGAAATCACAAACAGCCAATATGCTGGGGTTGACTACCACATCCTGTAAAGTATGTGCAACTAACTTTTTAACTAACATGGTCACTGGAGCAACATGTATATGCAGTGGCTGAAATGCCTGTTTTGCCTGGATGGCTGGGGCTGGTAAATTGGAACATGACATTGTCAATAAGGCTACCAAACTTCTTATTTAGGCTAACAAATGCAACTTCACCTAGGACCAGGTTTGCCGCTCCGCCTTTGATCCCTACACACAAAAATGGATGGTGGAGACCAGCATGGCCAAATGGATAAGAATGCGTGATCTTAAACATCCGGTGTGCTGATGTCAAGGTATGGGGTTCAACCCCTACACCGGTCAGTTGGATTAAAATGTTTTCTTCACGTCCTTGACTTGGGGATGTAAATTACAAGTACCTCAGAAGTTGGAGAGGGTTCGCCTGATTGTGAGGGATACTAGTAATAGGGAAAGCTAATCCACACGCAAAATTCAGTCCAGCGCTACTAGAAGTAGTGTGCATAGACTATGCTTGAGTTTAAAGCGAGCGGGTGCAGAAAAAAAATTGGTGGTGAGCAGACTACTTTGCGTTGATTTTGTTGGTATGAGACGTTGGCCATTCAGAAAGCAATGGCAAACTACTAGGAGTTTGTGATGTAGTCAGGTCTGTTGCCCATGTCTCTACTTTACTTCCCACTGAGAGGTGTGTTGGCTACAGATGATGATCTTTTGACAGCATGTAGCTGAACTGTTCCATTCTGCTATAATCTTTACTCTGTCTCTCTCTCTCTTGGCTAGCACTTGGAGGTGAAGTAGAATTTTCAAGCTTTGAAAGACTGACTGCACTTTTCACTTTTAGTGCATCTGCTGCTCCCCCCCCCCCCCCCCAATCATGTAGTTAGACACTAGCTTATGGTGTGTACATAAACTGCCACTGACAATTTACATCTTGGAGTCAAATGGTTAAAAACAAACTTCAGGAAAAGTTGAGTCAAGAACCAACATCACAGCACTTGGGACATTTCCATACGTGCTCTATCCTCATCTGCAACAGCCAGCAAAGAGTCCCAATACTAATGGTACCAGTAGCAGCCTGATGATGTCTGGCTTTTTTGCAGAGTCTTGAGTGTCGGCCAGATCCTCTGGTCACTCCCTGCAGCATCATTCTATCCAAGCCATGATGATCAACCCGTCCTTCTGTACTATACACACGATTCTAAAGGGCCCTGACCACATCTGCCTTATCATGCACCAATACCCCACCAAGGGGTGCAATCCCAGCCAATCTGTCCGCCTGCTCATTTCCCAACCCACCAACATGTTGGGGGGTAAAATCTAACAGATGCTGTCTATTTTTTATTGTTGAATGGAAGTCTGCCACTCTGCCTGAATTTCACCTTTCTCACCATATTTTGTGAGTACATTACAATTAAGATTTATATAGAAACTTCACGAAAATAGAAAAGCAAAGACTGATTGATTGATTTAGGAACCGACATCACAGCATTCAGGGCATTCCCATAAGTGCTCCGTCCCCATCCTCAGAAGCCAGCGAAGAGTTCCAATCCCAATAGTACCAGTAGCAATCTGATTTTATGTGCGTCTCGCCTTTCCTCTAAGCTTCAAGCATCGACCAGATCCCCTCGTCACTCCATGCTGTCGCATTCTTGCCAAAAAAGCAAAGACAATGGAGGGAAAGTGTAGGTGTTAAACTTTCAGTCGCATAAGTTCTTGAACCGCAAATCTGACATTACTCAGCTCCGTGTTTCAACCAGCTTCTCTAAGAGCATTTATAATGTTGACTCGATCAATTGGTTAGGTAACTATATAGTGGCAGTGTCAGCTAAGCAATCTGCTCTATCATTGCCCACAACACCTGCGGGAGTCTCCATGGTGAAGTGGTTACACCACTTGCCTCATGCTCTAAAGGCTACGGGTTTGATTCCGGTCTACGTCGTTCTGTTCACAAGTGCAATTTTTTCAACACTCTTGGAGGTCATCGCTGGAGCTACAAAGTTCATGCTTTGTGCGAAACTTTCAGCAGGACACCCTGTGGAAAGAGGCCGAGCCATAGGGATAAAACCTGGTACAGTGAAGTAAATCCCCTTGCCCTTTGCACACAACACCCGCTTGTTGTAGATATAACGATGAAAGTAATGTGGAAGTTCTGGAAATCATCCCAATAGTTGCATGTGAAATCAGCTACAACTTTCCAGATCATTATTTAGTTGCATATCCTTTACAGGATGTCGCAGTCAACACCAGCTATTTTTTTTTTCTTTTTTGATTTTTATGATCTCTTGGCAAGTTTACTCTCAGTAGTTTGCCATTGCTTTCTGAATGACCAGCACCCATACCATTTTGTAAAAAACCAACGCAAGGTGGTCTGCTACTAAATAGCCCGTAGCTGTGTTTCGAACGTGGGTATGTGGGATTATGAACTGCGTCCGTCACCACCTTCACCACTGAGTCGGCGCTAGATCAAACATATAGCATACACAGATCATAAACAGATCAGAACAATTATGCTCATGAATCATGGAAGAAATTAGAGGACAGGCGCTGAAAATTCAATAACCCCTACCCATGATGCTTAACATCATAAGAGAAATACAACAACTACTCAAAGAATCATTTAATAATGCAAACATGTGTAAGATGCTAGAAAATTCTCTGTAATTATGGCATGATGGGAGAGCTTTGATAGTATAGTGACTAGCATGCTTGCCCGCTGGACCAGCAGCCTGGCTTTCGATTTCACATTATGATGGAGTTTTAAAACTGATCTGGCCTCTCAGATTGACCCAGCCTAAAACTGGAAATGGTTTGGGAAATGAAAGCAGCTGGCACAATATTGACCACATCCACCCTCGGGTTCCAGTTGGTCTATAAAAATATGGGGTCGTACAAAAACCCAATAAGGCTAAAGACGTGTCAAATAGATCTGTTACTTAACAAAGTCATTCGCTTTGAACTCAAGAGTAGTCCATAGACGGGCTACTACTTCTAGCACGCTGGATTGATTTCTGCGTGTGGATTACCTTTGCCTATTACCAGTATCCCTCACTATCAAGTGAACCCACTCTGACTTCTGAAGTACTTGTAATTTACGTCCCCAAGTCAAGGAAAAGAGGTCAAAATTTTAGTCCAATCGACCAGTGTAGGGGTTGAATCCGCTACCTCGGCATCAGCACACCGGAATTTAAAGAGGGAGTGCTCTTATCTGTTTGCCCATGCTGATCTCTTGTGGCTTGCTGGATGTGGAGGACAAGGAGAGAAAGCCAAAACTAATTTCTTCAGAATAGTTTATAAGCAGTGACAATACTATGGTGGAATTTTCATAACATGTTTGCATGGTATCTTGATGACAGTGGTGCACCTCCTGGCTGTTACCTCCACCTCTTTCTTTTACTAGGGTAGAATTTGGTCTGACTCGAGTTTAGATATGTATGTAAATACCATGTGTCTGCGCATGTATGTACGTACATATACATCTAGAGCAGTCTGGTTTTACAGAGCCAGAGGCTCGCCTTCGCCCCTTCTCCTGTTGGTTAAAACAGTTCCACCAAGTGAAGTCCAGAAGTTGGACTTTTTCTGCCGTAGATGAATGCAAAAGTCTGAGGGGTATTTTGAAAGTTTGGGCGCTCACTATCAACTCGCATCCCAGGCGTATAACATCAATTTGGAATGACATGTTCATGAAGATTCATACCAATGTTTAGAATTTTAACCTTACATACCAATGTTTAGAATTATAACCTGGCATACCAATGTTTAGAATTATAACCTGACATGGCAATGTTTAGAATTATAACCCCTGACATACCAATGTTTAGAAGTATAACCCCTGACATACCAATGTTTAGAATTATAACCTGGCATACCAATGTTTAGAATTATAACCTGACATGGCAATGTTTAGAATTATAACCTGACATACCAATGTTTATAATTATAACCTGACATACCAATGTTTAGAATTATAACCCTTGACATAGTAATGTTTATAATTATAACCTGACATACCAATGTTTAGAATTATAACCTGACATACCAATGTTTAGAATTATAACCTGACATGGCAATGTTTAGAATTATAACCTGACATACCAATGTTTAGAATTATAACCTGACATGGCAATGTTTAGAATTATAACCCCTGACATACCAATGTTTAGAATTATAACCTGACATACCAATGTTTAGAATTATAACCTGACATGGCAATGTTTAGAATTATAACCTGACATGACAATGTTTAGAATTATAACCTGACATGACAATGTTTAGAATTATAACCTGACATACCAATGTTTAGAATTATAACTTGACATGACAATGTTTAGAATTATAACCTGACATACCAATGTTTAGAATTATAACCTGACATGGCAATGTTTAGAATTATAACCCCTGACATACCAATGTTTAGAATTATAACCTGATGTACCAATGTTTAGAATTATAACTTGACATGACAATGTTTAGAATTATAACCTGACATACCAATGTTTAGAATTATAACCTGGTATGGCAATGTTTAGAATTATAACCTGACATACCAATGTTTAGAATTATAACTTGACATGACAATGTTTAGAATTATAACCTGACATACCAATGTTTAGAATTATAACCTGACATGGCAATGTTTAGAATTATAACCCCTGACATACCAATGTTTAGAATTATAACCTGACATACCAATGTTTAGAATTATAACTTGACATGACAATGTTTAGAATTATAACCTGACATACCAATGTTTAGAATTATAACCTGGTATGGCAATGTTTAGAATTATAACCTGACATACCAATGTTTAGAATTATAACTTGACATGACAATGTTTAGAATTATAACCTGACATACCAATGTTTAGAATTATAACCTGACATGGCAATGTTTAGAATTATAACCTGACATACCAATATTTAGAATTATAAGCTGACATGGCAATGTTTAGAATTATAACCTGTCATACCAATGTTTAGAATTATAACCTGACATGACAATGTTTAGAATTATAACCTGACATACCAATGTTTAGAATTATAACCTGGTATGGCAATGTTTAGAATTATAACCTAACATACCAATGTTTAGAATTATAACCTGACATACCAATGTTTAGAATTATAACCTGGTATGGCAATGTTTATAATTATAACCTGACATACCAATGTTTAGAATTATAACCCTTGACATAGTAATGTTTAGAATTATAACCTGACATACCAATGTTTAGAATTATAACCTGACATACCAATGTTTAGAATTATAACCTGACATACCAATGTTTAGAATTATAACTTGACATACCAATGTTTAGAATTATAACCTGACATACCAATGTTTAGAATTATAACCTGACATGGCAATGTTTAGAATTATAACCTGACTAGACAATGTTTAGAATTATAACCTGACATACCAATGTTTAGAATTATAACCTGGTATGGCAATGTTTATAATTATAACCTGACATACCAATGTTTAGAATTATAACCCTTGACATAGTAATGTTTAGAATTATAACCTGACATACCAATGTTTAGAATTATAACCTGACATACCAATGTTTAGAATTATAACCTGACACTTCAATGTTTAGAATTATAACCTGACATACCAATGTTTAGAATTATAACCTGACATGGCAATGTTTAGAATTATAACCCCTGTCATACCAATGTTTAGAATTATAACCTGACATACCAATGTTTAGAATTATAACCTGACATGGCAATATTTAGAATTATAACCTGACATGACAATGTTTAGAATTATAACCTGACATACCAATGTTTAGAATTATAACCTGACATACCAATGTTTAGAATTATAACTTGACATGACAATGTTTAGAATTATAACCTGACATACCAATGTTTAGAATTATAACCTGACATGGCAATGTTTAGAATTATAACCCCTGACATACCAATGTTTAGAATTATAACCAGACATACCAATGTTTAGAATTATAACTTGACATGACAATGTTTAGAATTATAACCTGAAATACCAATGTTTAGAATTATAACCTGGTATGGCAATGTTTAGAATTATAACCTGACATACCAATGTTTAGAATTATAACTTGACATGACAATGTTTAGAATTATAACCTGACATACCAATGTTTAGAATTATAACCTGGTATGGCAATGTTTAGAATTATAACCTGACATACCAATGTTTAGAATTATAACCTGACATGGCAATGTTTAGAATTATAACCTGACATACCAATGTTTAGAATTATAACCTGACATGGCAATGTTTAGAATTATAACCCCTGACATACCAATGTTTAGAATTATAACCTGACATACCAATGTTTAGAATTATAACCTGACATGGCAATGTTAAGAATTATAACCTGACATGACAATGTTTAGAATTATAACCTGACATGACAATGTTTAGAATTATAACCTGACATACCAATGTTTAGAATTATAACTTGACATGACAATGTTTAGAATTATAACATGACATACCAATGTTTAGAATTATAACCTGACATGGCAATGTTTAGAATTATAACCCCTGACATACCAATGTTTAGAATTATAACCCCTGACATACCAATGTTTAGAATTATAACTTGACATGACAATGTTTAGAAGTATAACCTGACATACCAATGTTTAGAATTATAACCTGGTATGGCAATGTTTAGAATTATAACCTGACATACCAATGTTTAGAATTATAACTTGACATGACAATGTTTAGAATTATAACCTGACATACCAATGTTTAGAATTATAACCTGACATGGCAATGTTTAGAATTATAACCCCTGACATACCAATGTTTAGAATTATAACCTGACATACCAATGTTTAGAATTATAACTTGACATGACAATGTTTAGAATTATAACCTGACATACCAATGTTTAGAATTATAACTTGACATGACAATGTTTAGAATTATAACCTGACATACCAATGTTTAGAATTATAACCTGACATGGCAATGTTTAGAATTATAACCTGTCATACCAATGTTTAGAATTATAACCTGACATGGCAATGTTTAGAATTATAACCTGACATACCAATGTTTAGAATTATAACCTGACATGACAATGTTTAGAATTATAACCTGACATACCAATGTTTAGAATTATAACCTGGTATGGCAATGTTTAGAATTATAACCTAACATACCAATGTTTAGAATTATAACCTGACATGACAATGGTTAGAATTATAACCTGACATGACAATGTTTAGAATTATAACCTGACATGACAATGTTTAGAATTATAACCTGACATACCAATGTTTAGAATTATAACTTGACATGACAATGTTTAGAATTATAACCTGACATACCAATGTTTAGAATTATAACCTGGTATGGCAATGTTTAGAATTATAACCTGACATACCAATGTTTAGAATTATAACTTGACATACCAATGTTTAGAATTATAACCCCTGACATACCAATGTTTAGAATTATAACCTGACATACCAATGTTTAGAATTATAAGCTGACATACCAATGTTTAGAATTATAACTTGACATACCAATGTTTAGAATTATAACCCCTGACATACCAATGTTTAGAATTATAACCTGACATGGCAATGTTTAGAATTATAACCTGACTAGACAATGTTTAGAATTATAACCTGACATACCAATGTTTAGAATTATAACCTGGTATGGCAATGTTTATAATTATAACCTGACATACCAATGTTTAGAATTATAACCCTTGACATAGTAATGTTTAGAATTATAACCTGACATACCAATGTTTAGAATTATAACCTGACATACCAACATTTAGAATTATAACCTGACATGGCAATGTTTAGAATTATAACCTGACATACCAATGTTTAGAATTATAACCTGACATGGCAATGTTTAGAATTATAACCCCTGTCATACCAATGTTTAGAATTATAACCTGACATACCAATGTTTAGAATTATAACCTGACATGGCAATGTTTAGAATTATAACCTGACATGACAATGTTTAGAATTATAACCTGACATACCAATGTTTAGAATTATAACCCCTGACATACCAATGTTTAGAATTATAACCTGACATGGCAATGTTTAGAATTATAACCTGACATACCAATGTTTAGAATTATAACCTGACATGACAATGTTTAGAATTATAACCTGACATACCAATGTTTAGAATTATAACCTGGTATGGCAATGTTTAGAATTATAACCTGACATACTAATTGCCAACGAGCCCTTTCTGACGTAACTAGGGGTATTGAGATGCGGCTACGTTGACACTCTTTATGAATTACACACTGATACACCGTGAACACAACTCGTCACCACCGAGTGATAGAATGGCATCTTGTATTGTTTCTATGCGACACAATCACTGGGATATTCAAAGGTACATGTACACCCACGACATTTGTTTACACACTGATTGTAGTACGTCCTGCTATCCAGGCTATCTAATCAACTACAATGGTCTACACATACACTCTTCTACCCTACTTACAGTCCTGTTACACATGGTCGCATGGCGCCTACATTCACAGGCCGGCAACCTCTGCCCACGGCACACGACTCGACTCCGTGCTGTAACATGTCCACCCGCCTGGTCGCGGCAACGCTGTTCTCATCAATCGGTACACGCTTGAATTATCTAGCGTACACAGTTACTTGCCGTCGACGATTCTCGGCGTTTCATCGCCACAAGGGATATTCAGTTCTCAGCCGACACACTTCTCTGCTTTCGTGATCTGTCTGTCATGGCTTCCCAACTCCGACTGACTCCCTTTGTCCGTGCGCCCTGCTCGACCCTCCTAATCACGTGGCCTCCTCCTCGCAATTCTATTGGCCACTATCTTTAGCTCGTTACCGGTGTCTTTTTCCTTATCACTCTCCGTGCTTATTTATCACTATTAATGTTTCAACAATCTATGTTGCTGTTAACCAGGTCTTAAGTAATCTGACTCATGGCATATGCCCCCCGCAATTTCAAAAATGTTCTACATTTTTGGGTTCTTCCTTATCTCTACACTTGACATGAGTCAGCTTGGTCGCACATGCCTGTCCCTGGTCGCACATATCTGTCTACTGCCTCATGCCTTTGAGCTTGCTTCTCAGTTCCCTTTAACTTCCCTCTGTGTTACGTTGATATTCTGCCATACCTTCACACAAATTATAATGTCGGACACGAATATCCGTCTATTCCCAAATAGACCTCGTGTGGCCTCAACCCCCTTTGTATTCGGCAAGTTGAGGACCAACCTACTATGAGTCCCAATGTCCCACCCCGGACATTCCCATAAGGTTCCTCATTTATATCTCGGTACAAGCAACTGACACCCTCCCCAGCCCTTAAGCCCTGGGTGCAGGAACGTGTGTATTGCAGACATATCAATTTCACCCATATTTTGTTTAAGCTCTATCTTGCTCCTGAGTAGTCTATGCTACGACTGTGGATCTCTTTGGTGTGAGTACCTATGACTCTTGTATTTGTCTTGTCAACGTGTGTGCGTGGTCGGCTGCCATTAGTTACTTGTGCTCTATGGCTATCTATTCCCTTCATTTGCCTTATGTTTATGCCTGGTGTTCTTACTACCAACTTTTTCCTTGTAGTGTTCCTAATACCATGACCCTTATATACCTTTATATACATCTACTGCCATGCTGAAGTGCTACATGTTGAAATCTTATATGTACACAGTACTACCACTTGGTACTATTATCAATGGTACTACCAATAATCCTACTACACTATCCTTGTATCCTTTCTTTCAATTTCACTTGCACTCTGTTCTCTCTCTCTCATTTCCTCTCTTCATCCTTTCATCGTTTGTCTTTCTCTCTCACTCTTTTTTTTT
Organism: Cepaea nemoralis; assembly: GCA_014155875.1. Taxonomy (NCBI): domain Eukaryota; kingdom Metazoa; phylum Mollusca; class Gastropoda; order Stylommatophora; family Helicidae; genus Cepaea; species Cepaea nemoralis. The sequence continues at coordinate 391,491 of JACEFZ010013769.1, forward strand.
TTTTTTTTTTTGGTACTTTGTCTTACAACACACATACTAGAACCTCAAATGTTCCGTCTATGCCTTTATGCTTCCTGTATACTGGTGTGCAAATATCCCGTTGCATCCCGGTTGTGTTCAAATTAATTCTCATTGGCACAAATTCCTACTCTCAGTCTTCTCGTCCCCTTTTTCTCACTTCGCTGTCACTCCTCATGTTCTCATGTTATGTATCTGTTACCACAATCACATAAGTTTCTCCTACCAATTGTACATGTCTGTCTTTCCAATTTACAATATTGTCATAAAATCTGAATAGTATATAAAATTGGACTCACATGTAATATTTCAAGCACTATTCAAACTTTCACTCGCCTATCATTATCATCTTTGTGACATCAATATGTATCACTGGTAGTAATGTCTCAGTTACCTTCTTCTTCTTTTCTTTTTATGTTATGGGTGTCATCTGTGATATATCGTGGTTTTAGACCCACTGTCAACCTTCCTGCTCTGGTAGATGTTGATCCTTCTTTTCCCCGTTATGATCATTCATCAGTTTCTAGCATCTCTAGCACCGACATCTCATTCTATACGTTATGTGTTACAATCAGGTAATAGTACAATCAACACTGTTACAATTATTGTTAAAATTACATGCATACTGATTACAACTATACATGGCATGATGATCATGATCATAAGAACGTACTGATGTTTATGGATGTACTTAAAGCCATTAAAATTATATTTATCTCTATCTACGTATATTATGAGTTTTGTTTATTGAATGATTGTGAATGTTATTAACTATTACTCCCTTGGTTGGTTCTGGCTGGTATCTGTCTTCGCTAACTGTATCTTCTACCCATCAGATTCCCAATCTTCCTTGCGTCTGTCGGTCTCAGCCTCTTCAGTCAGCTAGTGAGGTAGCATCTTTGAGGTACCTTCGACATTATCTCTTCTGCTCAGTCATTTACACCCCTTAACTATCTGAAATTAACTAACAGCCTTGGGTGTATATATATCCATACATACATATTTACATTCACAATGGCATATTATATTACAGCAATCCTATCACATTTCCTACATTGACATGTTATCATGGTCAGTACCACAACGTGCCAACCACTGGACCAATCCCCTTGTATGAACGCATGGTTTCCTAGATGATAGTCTTACCGTATGCCCTATTGTACTATCGGGATTTTGTCCCTAATCTGACCAGATCATTTTATCATATAGTCGGTGTAACGTTTCTTAGGCCATGTTATTGCTAGCATTCACAGACTTCATGTATATATTTTAACCACACTATTACACCTCTGTACTGTTTGTATTTTTTTTTCTCTGATGACTTTACCACCTCATCATGTTACTTCAATCAACCTTATACCTATCAATGCATTCATTCTACTACAACAATTCTACCTGTACCAATCACATACACATAGCTTTTATACACTACAAGTATATACAAACATGTATACGACATAAACATAAATATGACATGTATATACAATATACCTATCCTACGATACGAGTTTCACGTAGGAACATGTGATGTCTCCTTAACATGTAGTATTGTACAATGATTTGCATCTTCTTGTGTAATATATGTTGTTATTGATTTGAACTTATCTATTTCTTTTGTCTTTTCTTTCCTTTCCTCATCTGTTAACCCTATACTTTTCCAATACCTATTCCAATTCCTTATTTTGATGTCCTGTGTTCGTTTATTTATTTGATCTTTTGGAATTTCCTCTTGTTGCCATTGTGCTAACAGAGCGTCTGTGTCAATGTACCGTACGTGTGGCCTCTTTGGGGGAATTTCATTCTCCCAACCCGATTCTGTGTAGTCTGTAACATCTGTTTGTTTTATCTTCACCTTCTCTTTTGACCTTTCTTCTTGACTGTTTTTCTTGTTGCATACGCCCTCTTCGTCCTGTAACCTATACCCAGATACTGACCTACTCTCTTGTGCTGAACATGCTTGTTGTACCATTTGTTTTTCTAACCTGTTAGCACATGTGTGAGTCAAGTATGGCATAAAAAATTGTTTCACCATTGCTGTGCTGTCGTTGAACTGTGGACAATCCACTCTAAAGTTTTCCACACCAAAGATTACTTTCTCCTTTTCGTACTCTGTTAGGTCTGGCCTAAACTTTAATGTATCCCATGTCAGTTCTTGCTGTGTCAACTGTCTTAGCTCTTCGCGAATATCAACTGGTCCATGCCTATCGTCCATGATTGTGTCGTTACCGTCGGGACACATTCCCTGTACGGTCCCTGTACTAGGGTCCCTTGTTTGTCCTTGAATTCTTCTGTATTCTTCGCCTGTATGGTAAATGTCTGTTCCTATGTCTGATGGGTCATCATCTACTTTAATTTTAATGTCTTCTGTCGGGAATGTCCATGCCGCATCGCAGTCTGCTATTTCTAAGTTCTCTTTTTCCCATTTGTTTATGTCCTGGGGTGTGCACTCTTTGACCTCTGGGATATTGCCCAATATTAGCTCCGTTGTGGGATGTGGTAACACTGCCGCTTTTTTCCGCCCTTTGTAGTAAGGACAGTCAATGTCTGTCCAAGCTACTCTATACTGCTCTAACGCCCCGCCAAATGTTCTGCACGTCACTCTGTCGTCTGTATAGTCTTCATCTCTTACCATCTTCCTGTCTACCCCCACAATTGTTGTCCCTGTGTCTCTAACCATTTTCACTGCAAAACCATTCACTAATGCTCGTCGAACGTCCAGATTTCCGTTTGTTATGTATGCAGAGTTGGCTTCCTGCATATACACTTTGTTGTCAGTCATGTCGCCCTGACAGTCATATATATGTGTTGCATTTGTGTCTTGTTGTTCATCCTCGTCGCTGCTGGACATGGCGTATGCCATGTTGGTGTCTTCATTCAGTTTTCTCAGACTACACGTCCTTGCCAAGTGGCCATAGCTTCTACATAACCAGCATTTCAGACTGTCTCTATAGTCTGCATACCTATTGCTTCTTCTGACCGACATATTCTTGAGGTATGACTTATACTCAGGATTTCGGTCGCACATTTCCAACGACCCGTGTTGGCGATCACAATATTTACATTCTCTTACTGGGCCAGTTCGAACTACGTCCGCTTGTCTCGGTGGGATTTGTGTATATCTATTCATTGGTTGATATTTACTTCTGGGTCCGTATGATTGCCTCCGATCAGAGAACCTGGCAGCTGCTCCTACTATAAGTTCTGGCTGTGCCCCCTCTGCAAAAATCTCCCTATGGGCATTATAATACGCCTCACCCTTGGACTCCATTTCAGATATTGTGGCGCATTTATTTTCAAGCAGGAACGTTGCCATGGAGTCTGGCACAGCTGAAATAATTTTATCTCTCAGCATCAGGTCTCTGTGCTTTTCGGGGTCGTTGCCTACTCTAGCTGCCTTCAGCCATTTGTCATATAGAGATTGAGTTTCGGCCATGAAATCCATGAAGGTTTGGTTCGACTTTGGAGTCAGAACTCTAAATGCGGTTCTCAGACCCGCCTCATCTAAACTAAAATGTGCCAAGACTCTTTCCTTGACATAGTTGTAATCAGTTCGCCGATGCTCTGGGATGCCCTCTACCACCTTCAATGGCTCCAAGGCCAAATGCTTATGGAAGAGGATCGCCCACTCTTCAACTGGCACCTTGTAGTGGTTCATCAACACTTCGAAGTTGGTAACCCATGCAGAGATGGAATCCCCTTGTGCAAAGTTCCTGATGATACCTTGATATCTTCGAATGGGGTCCAATGCTTTGGCTGCCAACTTAGTTTTTTCAACTTCAGTTTCTTTCTCCAGTTCTAGCATCTTTACTTTAATACTCCCCTCCACATCTTTGTCTTTCAATGTTAATTGTACTGCCAGTTTCTCTTTTTCGAAAGCTAGTGCTGCCTCTTGTGCTGCTAATTTCTGTAGCTCAAGTTCTTTGGTGTCTTTAGCTGCCGCTTCTTGTGCTGCTAATTTCTTTTCTTCGAGTTCTGCTTGTGCTGCTAATTTCTGCCTTTCAAATTCTCTGACTGCTGCTCTATCTTCCCGTTCTTGCTTCTGATGTTCAGTCACTTTATTCTCCGCCCACGTCATAAGCTCTTTTCCTGTGAAACCACACTTCTCACCTAGAGCTATGAAGTCTGCCAAGGTAGACATGATTATCTGTTATCTATTAGTCCGATTATATATATCACTATCAGTACACGCCGTAAGTGTTGTCGCTGATCTTGTTTTGGTAACCTGTAACAGAAAAAGATTAACTAACCACCATCATCCCTGTGAAAGCACAATCTAATTCATCAGGCTGATTGCACAATACCATACAAAGGTGTCTAATAGCTCTCTGTAATTGAGCAGTACACATAGAAAATTAATTGGAATTAACTTGCCCTGTATATATCCAGCGATGTTTCCAGTGGCTTGATCCTGATGCTCGGTTCACTTCCGCTTGCTTCCGGGCTTGATCCAAATCAGCGTGGCCGTCCCCGTTTCACTCACAGGTCGACAAGGATAAACTTGGTCGTCAGGTGCAGCTCCACATCAATGGTGTAGATACCTCATAGTGTACTACTAACTGTCATGGAACACATTTCTGGAACAGATACTAGTTTTGACATAATTAGTCTATGCCAGCATTCTAATGCATGCAGCCCCCTGAATACGGCTTCACACTGTAATTCTTGTGGCAAGATGCCATAATGTTTCTGTATTTCTATTTTCCGGGATTTCCTAATATTAAAGTGTTGTCGCTCATGCACAACGCCAAGTTAATCAGAAATTATAACGTTGAGTATCGACGTATGTTCTGTTGTTTGTATTGCTGCTACTCATCTTCTTAGCTTTCGCAGAATTGGCGCTGACTGCTCCATTGTACTTTGCACCATGAATGCTAACTTCACTGATGATACCTCACTTTGAAACCATCACCTGAATCAAGTTGCCCCATATTCTTACTTATGCTCTTCAATGTTTAATACAACCGATTACTTTCCTGAGCTGTTGAACCTCGCTTACTGCGGGTTACTTTCTTGTACATAAGCTCAAGCGTCCTATGTTCCACACCTAGCCATGGTTTTCTGTTATCTATAATCCATGCGCTTGTGCTATTATCTTGTTGGTGTACATAGCCTTAACTGTTTATGGTTAATTGAAAAATCTGTAGCTGACAATACATACATACTTGTTCACTACCATAATAACCATTGCCTCAATTTTGCCGAGTTCTTTCGAAGGACGAATGCCCCCACGTTGCCAACGAGCCCTTTCTGACGTAACTAGGGGTATTGAGATGCGGCTACGTTGACACTCTTTATGAATTACACACTGATACACCGTGAACACAACTCGTCACCACCGAGTGATAGAATGGCATCTTGTATTGTTTCTATGCGACACAATCACTGGGATATTCAAAGGTACATGTACACCCACGACATTTGTTTACACACTGATTGTAGTACGTCCTGCTATCCAGGCTATCTAATCAACTACAATGGTCTACACATACACTCTTCTACCCTACTTACAGTCCTGTTACACATGGTCGCATGGCGCCTACATTCACAGGCCGGCAACCTCTGCCCACGGCACACGACTCGACTCCGTGCTGTAACATGTCCACCCGCCTGGTCGCGGCAACGCTGTTCTCATCAATCGGTACACGCTTGAATTATCTAGCGTACACAGTTACTTGCCGTCGACGATTCTCGGCGTTTCATCGCCACAAGGGATATTCAGTTCTCAGCCGACACACTTCTCTGCTTTCGTGATCTGTCTGTCATGGCTTCCCAACTCCGACTGACCCCCTTTGTCCGTGCGCCCTGCTCGACCCTCCTAATCACGTGGCCTCCTCCTCGCAATTCTATTGGCCACTATCTTTAGCCCGTTACCGGTGTCTTTTTCCTTATCACTCTCCGTGCTTATTTATCACTATTAATGTTTCAACAATCTATGTTGCTGTTAACCAGGTCTTAAGTAATCTGACTCATGGCATAAATGTTTAGAATTATAACCTGACATGACAATGTTTAGAATTATAACCTGACATGACAATGTTTAGAATTATAACCTGACATACCAATGTTTAGAATTATAACCTGACATTCCAATGTTTAGAATTATAACTTGACATGACAATGTTTAGAATTATAACCTGACATACCAATGTTTAGAATTATAACTTGACATGACAATGTTTAGAATTATAACCTGACATGGCAATGTTTAGAATTATAACCTGACATGGCAATGTTTAGAATTATAACCTGACATGACAATGTTTATAATTATAACCTGACATGGCAATGTTTAGAATTATAAACTGACATGGCATTGTTTAGAATTATAACCTGACATGCCAATGTTTAGAATTATAACCTGACATGGCAATGTTTAGAATTATAACCTGATATACAAATGTTTAGAATTATGACATGACAAAGGTCATGTAACATTTTTCTTAATGTGACTAGAAGATATGGAGAAGATCGTGACAACCTAGAAGACTGAGGGTGTTAGAGGCAGAGGTCAACAGAGGAAGAAAGTTCTGGATGGATTGACCAGGGTGGCAAGAAAGGTGATAACTGGGCAAACTTGTCAAGAACAAAAAGGACAGATGTTTGTGGGGGAGGATGACTGCCTGTAGGAATGCATTATTGTAGTTGAAAATTCATTGGACAGCCAAAATGACCAATCTAGACATTTTGAGGGAGGTTAATTTGTAATATTTTCTTGCCTGTGTTATGTCACCGCTACCATAGCACGAATATTGGTGTTGTTATTCAGCAATATGGTGCCTTTAAAATGTTTCGTTCTGCAAGCTTTTGGACTTTATATCTCAACATAACGTACTTATAGCAATTTTATAAAACATTCCAGAATAATGTGACCAGGGCTGAAATTTTGGAAAACATAACATTTTTTATTTGTTTATATTTGTATAATTATATTAAAGCATTGAATAATCTACAAAGGATAGAATAGTTCATGTATCGGAAATATGTCAATACAAGATCAAATTAATAAATGGCACGCCTCTACAAAAAAGTTGCCAACTGATGTGCTGAGTAGTGCACTAAAAAGACAAGATGTACTAAACCACCTCAGACTTGTACCAAATTACCTCAGACTTGTACTAAACTACCTCAGACTTGTATTAAACTGCCTCAGGCTTGTACTAAACTACCTCAGACTTGTACTAAAAAACCTCATACTTGTACCAAACTACCTCAGACTTATACTAAACTGCCTCAGACTTGTACTAAACATCCTCAGACTTGTACCAAACTACCTCAGACTTATACTATATTACCTCAGACTTATACTAAGCTACCTCAGACTTGTATTAAACTGCCTTAGACTTGTACTAAACTGCCCTAGACTTGTATTAAACTACCTCAGACTTGTACCAAACTACATCAGACTTATACTAAACTACCTCAGACTTGTACTAAACTACTTCAGACTTGTACTAAACTACCTCAGACTTGTACTACACCATCTTAGACTTAAACTACCTCAGACTTGTACTAAACTACCTGAGACTTGTAATAAACTACCTGAGACTTGTACTAAACTACCTCAGACTTGTACTAAACTACCTCAGACTTGCACTAAAATACCTCAGTCTTGTACTAAACTACCTTGTACTAAACTGCCTTAGATTTGTACTAAAATACCTCAGACTTGTACTAAACTACCTCAGACTTGTACTAAACTACCTCGGACTTGTACTAAATTACCTGAGACTTGTAATAAACTACCTGAGACTTGTAATAAACTACCTCGGCCTTGTACTAAACTACCTTGTACTAAACTGCCTTAGATTTGTACTAAAATACCTCAGACTTGTACTAAACTACCTCAGACTTGTACTAAACTACCTGAGACTTATACTAAACTGCCTCAGACTTGTACTAAACTACCTCAGACTTGCACTAAGCTGCCTTAGATTTGTACTAAATTACCTCAGACTTGTATTAAAAGACAAGATAGGAAACCTTGCTTTCCTCTATAGTCAACGGGTAGAAAAGAAGAGGTAAAAGTTCAATAAATGTGACTTCGTGTGTCCTAATTTGTCAATGAATATGACCCCAGAGGTTCAAACACCCACTCAATTTGACTCTACTAGATACTCTAAAGGTCCAAATGGACTCCAGCTGCCCTAAAGTACAAACAATCTGACATAAGCTGCTAAGATCCAATGAATAAGACATTTAATAGACCAGAAGGTATGTTCAGCTGCCCAAAAGGTCCAAACATATTACTTATGCTGCCAAACATGTCTGAATGTATTACTTCAGCTGCACAACAGATTCAAAATGTATTACTTCAGCTGCCAAACAGGATTGAATGTATTACTTCAGCTGCCCAATGGGTACTAATGTATTACTTCAGCTGCCAAACAGGTCCAAGCATATATATTCAGCTGCCCAACAGTTCCCAAACATATTCTGCTGCCCAAAAGTTCCCAAATATATTACTTCAGCTGTTTAATAGGTTCACAAACATATTAATTCAGCTGTTTAATAGGTTCACAAACATATTAATTCAGCTGTTTAATAGGTTCACAAACATATTAATTCAGCTGTTTAATAGGTTCACACATATTACTTCAGCTGCCCACCAGGTCCACACATATTACTTCAGCTGCCTAACAGGTCCACACATATTACTTCAGTTGCCTAACAGGTCCACACATATTACTTCAGCTGCCTAACAAGTCAAATGTATTATCTAAAATGCCCAACAGGTACAAGCATATTTACTTCCTGCCCAACAGGTCTAAGCATATTACTTCAGCTGCCAAACAGGTCTAAATATATTACTTTAGCTGCCCAACAGGTACAGATATATTACTTTAGCTGCCCAACAGGTCCAAACATATTACTTCAGCTGTCATATAGGTCTAAGCATATTACTGTGCAACAGCTCCAAATATATTACTTCAATTGGTTTCTCCCTGTGCCCTAGGTACAACTAGGTGTCAGATGTATTACCTCAGCTGCCAAACAGATCCCAAACATACTACTTTAGCTACCCAACAGGTCCTTTTATTGCTCAGTATGTTTTCCATTTTGCTTCACCATGGCGATTCTTATTCTAATCTCTGCAAGGCATTGTATGTTAAGACTGACAATTGTACCGATTCAGTAGTTCATTCAAACATCAGGATTGATAACTTGGCTGTTACATTGTGGTATTCCCTTGTGGTAAATAGTGAATAAAACTAACACATATTCTGAATAGTGTTACCATCACATTTAGGTTTACCCAAACATATTACTTCATCTACCCAACACATCCCAAAATTAATTACTTCATCTACCCAACACATCCCAAATATATTACTTCAGCCACCCAACAGGTCTAAACATAATGCTTCAGCTGTCATATTACTGCGGAACAGTTCCAAATATATTACTTCAACTGCCAACTAGGTCTCAAATGTATTACTTCAGTTGCCCAATAGGTCCATATGTATTACAACCTGACCAAAGGTCTCAGATGTATTACTTCAGTTGCCAAACATACTACTTTAGTTACCAAACAGGTCTCAAACATATTACTTCAGCTACCTAACACATCCCAACATTAATTACTTCAGCTACCCAACACGTCCCAAACACATAACTTCAGCCACCCAACAGGTCTGAACGCATTAGTTCAGCTGCTCTATAAGTTCGAAGAGTGTGATTTACACACTAATGAATACTCTGGGCATCTCAGTTCGGGCAGTACAACTGTCATCTTTGAAACCTCATTTGCAAGTTGACGGAAGTAGGATTGATTTAAGCAAGCCTGTTTTAGCTTGCTCTTTGGGAGACGAACATCAGGAGCAGGCCCACAAGCTTCATAGACTCCCCTGTTACTATATATCTTCACATCGCTGTTGTCTGTGGATGACACACTTGGATGTGTGCTCTGTGGACTAGACCATTCTAATCCACCTGTACTCGTAACAAGATCTACACAAGGAAAACCCTTGTCATTATAATCCTGAATTGAGTTGTCATGTGAAGAGGTGCTATCAAATTGTTCCTCTCCATCTTGAGCAGACGTTTCTGCACAGTTTACAGCTATTTTTCCGTGGATTGTTTCATCTTTCCTGTTGTAATTTTTCACATTATTATTGTTCTTATGATCAACTACGCAGGAGCAGACGTCACTGGCAACATTCTGTCCAGCTTTCCAGTTGTTGTTTGAGTTTCGATTACTACCAGGCACGGCTTTGACGAAAGGATCTGTTATCTGAATACTTTTTATTTCAAGAATAGGCTTACCTAGAGCTTTAGACATGTTCAACGTCTCGTTAAACTTATGCTTTAGTTTTGACTGCTCGATGAGCTGCTGAATTCTTCTTTTATGGGAAAGCAGATGTTTGTCATTCTGTTTTCTGATGCTGGTCAGATGATCGTAGACAAATTTTCTGGTCATGCGGCAATCATGGCCGGTTACAGCCAGCAAGGAATTTTGCTTACATGGTAGATTTTGTTTTGATATTTTCTCCAAGCTGTCTGAGTGTTTCTCATGCAGCTTCTGATGCAAAGAGTTAGCCAAGGCAACCATTTCAATACCATTTCTAAATATATCACTTCTGCTGCTTCTTACGGCAGAAGGCTGTAAAACCTGCACTTTTTCGTTGAGGTCTGATCCTCGTGTCTGAGGATGTCCTTCTTTGCACAGGCCGGTCAGAACAAGTTGAGCTGGCTTTGAGGTGAGTTCCTGTTTGCTGGCCATAGGAGTCGGTTCCAAGTGAGTGTCTGTGCCACAGGTGATCTTCTGGCTCCCAGAGTTCTGAGAATCCAAAACAAAAGGGGACAAATGTTTATGTCTGCCCACATGCAGCTAATCAAACTATTATGTTGTGTATATATATATATTTATATCTGTATAAGTGATCTTTATTCAAGATCTGTATGTGTGATCTGTATTCTAGATTTGTATGAGAGATGTGTATATGTAATCTGTATTAGAGATCTCTATAATCTGTATTAGAGATCTCTATAAAGGATCTGTATATGTAATCTGAAAGATATATATATATATATATATATCTGTGTAAGTGATCTTTATACAAGTTCTGTATTCAAGATCTGTATGTGTAATCTGTATTCTAGATCTGTATGAGAGATGTATAAATGTAATCTGTATTAGAGATCTCTATAAAGGATCTGTATATGTAATCTGAAGAAACATTCTGTATTCAAAATATGTATATATAATCTGTATTCAAGATTTGTATATGTAATCTGTATTTAAGATTTGTTTTAGAGATCTGTATCCAAGATATATATATGTAATCTATATTCAAGATTTGTATATGTAATCTGTATTCAAGATGTGTATATGTAATCTGTATCCAAAATCTGTATACAATCTGTTTTAGAGACCTGTATTAGACATCTATGTGTGTGCTCGCGCAGCCACCCACCCATCCACCCACACACAGAGACATATATATATATATATATATATATATATATATATATATATATATATATATATATATATATATATATATATATATATATACACACACATATATCGACATCCACAGATCCACGGACATGGAAAGTCGTCTGGATTTGTTCTCATCTACTGTGGAAGTTCTTCCCGATTTTAAATGTTGTTCCCACTTGTGACATTGCGAACAACTCAAACAGCTGTCCTCATAAGCCTGTTGGGTGGCTGGCTGGCTGTTTTGGGGGTTGTTTTTTCTTTTTGTGCTCACTCGCTTTGAACTCAAGTGTAGTCCATACACACTACTTCTAGTAGTGATGGACTGAATTTTGCATGTGGATTAGTTTTCCCTATTAACCTTTCCTTGGATTCCTGAGCATATCGGCCAGATCTTCTGATCATGCCATGTCGCACCGTTCTCTGCAAGTCATTTTGATCTATCTGTTCTTATACTCTGTTCACACCTTAGGGTCCCAACCACATTAACAGATTCAGTGCCAAACAAAAATGGAAGGCGAAAAATGGGAAGTAGGGGTGTGTCATAGTTGTGACTTAAAAATGTTAATATGGTAGCAGACATGTTGTATTATATATCAAATTAAAAGGGATTGCATAAGGAAAACTGTCATTTAACTGTCATTTACTGCCAATATAGTACCTCGTAGTGTATGGCGGGGGGGGGGGGGGGGGGGGGTCTTGAGCCTGAGGAATTAAGGCCGCCTGGCTAGTGCAGTTGCCGCAAACTGTGCAGGTTAGGTTTTCTTTTTGCAACCGGCAGAAAAAAAACACTCCACACCTTACCAAGGGTCTCCTGAAAGATAATCCAGCATTCTAGCCACTCTGCCAGCCGTTCCTAAGGAAAACTACTGTATATAAACTCATGGCAGATACGGGAAGTCACTTAAGACGATTAATCATCCCATGATACTTAGCAGTTAATATCTATATTATCTGAGGAGTGACATTTTAGTATGTAACCAGTTCATGATTCAGCAATCCAGAACAGTCTACCTTATTTGTTATATTTTACAACAAATTAATTATACCTATATAACTGATTAGCCGGCTTCCTGGCCTAGAGGTTAGCGTCTTTTCTCCGTAATCTCGTATACTCTCGTAAGTAACGTGACGATGGTGAGAATCAGCAGTGGTTCGAATCGCGTCGGTAACTTACAGGGTATGTGAGCCGGCCGCTCAGAAAGCAATGGCAAACTACTGAGCGTAATCTTGCAGAGAAATCAACAATCAACTGAAAAATGCTGATGTTGACAGCGATGTCCTGTAAAGGATATGCAAATATTTATTTGCTTGCTTGCTTGCTTGTGTTCGTTGGCTTGAGCTCCAACGCGAAGTCCTGTATGTCGGATGAAGGCATCCTGTTGTCCAACATCAATGTGATGTCATACAGGACCTGAGGTTTGCGTGAGTATCCGTTGTCCCATGTCTGGCTTATTGGTGTGCAGACTGGTGGTTCCTCGCCGTGCAGGCAGACACTCTACGACTTCGGAGGAAAATATTTATTTATTATATATACTGATTACACATCAATTTAGTTACATCTATATATTTACTAGCTGACCCGGCCCGGCTTCGCCCAGACCCTGGTGGGGAGCATCTCATTTAATTCATATAAGTAGTCATATAAGTTCTCGTTCCCGTTACCGACAATCTGTCTGTCTGTCTGTCTGTCTGACCCGGCCTGGCTTCGCCCAGACCCTGATGGGGAGCATCTCATTTAATTCATATAAGTTCCCGTTCCCAACTATCTATCTGTCTGACCCGGCCCGGCATCGCCCAACTCCTGGTGGGGAGCATCTCATTTAATTCATATAAGTAGTCATATAAGTTCCCGTTCCCGTTACCGACAATCTGTCTGTCTGTCTGTCTATCTGTCTGTCTGTCTGTCTGTCTGACCCGGCCCGGCTTCGCCCAGACCCTGATGGGGAGCATCTCATTTAATTCATATAAGTAGTCATATAAGTTCCCGTTCCCGACTATCTATCTGTCTGTCTGTCTGACCCGGCCCGCCCAACTCCTGGTGGGGAGCATCTCATTTAATTCATATAAGTAGTCATATAAGTTCCCGTTCCCGACTGTCTGTCTGTCTGTCTGTCTGACCCGGCCCAGCCCATGGTGGAGAGCATCTCATTTAAATCATATAAGTAGTCATATAAGATCCCGTTCCCGACTATCTGTCTGTCTTGGGTAAATGGAGGAGGGAGGAGGAAGAGGGAGGGAAGAGGAGACAGGAGGAATAGGAGGGAGGAGGAGGGATTAGGAAGAGGAGGGAGGAGTAGGGTGGAGGAGGAGGGGGAGGAGGAAGAGGGAGAAGGAGGGAGGATGAGAACGCAGGAGGAGGAGGGAGGAGGAGGGAGAGGGAGGAGGCAGAGGGAGCAGGAAGAGGGAGAAGGAGGAGGGAGGAGGAGAACGCAGGAGGAGGAGGGAAAGGGAGGAGGAGAGAGAGGGAGGAGGCGGAGGGAGAAGGAAGAGGGAGAAAGAGGTGGGAGGAGGAGGGAAGAGGATGAAGGGGAGGAGGAGGAAGAGGGAGGAGGAGGAATGTGAAGGGAGGAGGAGGGAGAGAGGAGGAGGAGGAGAGAGGAGGAGGAGGGAGAAGGAGGAAGAGGGAGGAGGAGGAATGTGAAGGGAGGAGGAGGAAGGAGGTAGAGGGAGGAGGAGGAGGGAGGAGGAGAATGGAGGAGGGATGAGGAGGAGAGGGAGGAGGAGGAAGGAGGAAGGGGAGGAGGAGGAGGAGAAGGGAGGAGGAAGGAAGAGGAGGTAGGAGGAGGAGGAGGGAGGAGGAAGAGAGTGGAGGAGGAGGGAGGAAGAGATAGGCGGAGAGAGGAGGAGGGAGGAGGAGGAGTAGGGAGGAATAGGAGGGAGGAGGAGGGATTAAGAGAAGGAGGGGGAAAGAGGAGAAGGAGGAGGGAGGAGGAAGAGGGATGAGGAGGGAGGAGGGTGAAGGAGGAGGAGGAGGGTGAAGGAGGAGGAGGAGGAGGGGGAGGAGGAAGGCGGAGGAGGAGGGAGGAGGAGAATGCAGGTGGGGGAGGAGGAGGAGGGAGAAGGAGGAGGGAGGAGGAGGAGGGAGGAGGGAGGAGGAGGAATGATGAGGAGGGAGGAGGAGGAAGAGGGATGTGGAGGAAGGAGGAGGTAGAGGGAGGAAAAGGGAGGAGGGAGGAGGAGAAGGGAGTAGGAGGGGTGAGGAGAAGGGAGGAGGAGGGAGAAGGGAGAGAGAGGAGGGGGAGGAGGAAGAGGAGGTGGAGGGAGGAGGTAGAGGGAGGAGGAGGGAGGAGGCAGAGGGAGTGGGAGGGAGGAGGATGGAGGAGGAGGGGAGAGGAAGAGGGAGAAGGAAGAGGGAGGGGGAGGAGGGAGAGGGAGGAGGAAGAGGTGGAGGGGGAGGAGGTAGAGGCAGGAGGAGAAGAGAGGAGGAGGGAGTTCGCCATTCCGAATTCATACTCGTCTAGGTTCTGTGATTTCGGTCCTTCCATTGATTGTTCTTCCCTTCTACGCAACTGTAGATAACTTCCTTACACATAAAAAGATGAATTGTTATTGATATTGCCGTGGCATGGAGGCATATATATCAGCAGCAGAGTTGAACGCCTACGCCAGCCGGCACGGCACTTGATGATGATGATGATTGCCGTGTGACGATTCTGTGTAGTCACGTCATTTTCTTCGCTTGTCCTAGCGTTTTGGTTCGGGGATTCTTTCATCATCATCTTCATATATTTACGTACGTATATTGGGAGTGGGAGGAAGGAGGAGGAGGAAGAAGAAAAAAAAATACGACAGTTGGCAGCGCTGGAATGAAAGGAAGGCGTGTAGAAAATTTCATCTCAATCGGATGGGCCGTTCGCGAACGTATAAAGGACATACAGACATATCCACACACATTGCCTTTTATATATAAGATTACACATCTCATTCATTGCATCTATATATTGATTACATAACAAACTAATTTCAATTACATCTATATATTAATTACACATCTCATTCATCACATCTATATATTGATTACACATCACATTCATTACATCTATATACTGATTATACAACAAACTAATTACTATGGACAGTTTAGTTAGCTACAAACTAGTATGAGTAAGCTACGTGTGGTAACTGGTAGTATCTAAACATAGTCAGGTCTTAGATATGACTAAGCTACCCTATGACAGTAGACTGTACTACCTGCTTTCTGTTAGCACTGAATGTTTGGCAACGCTCACCAAACCCTACACCTCACATTGTGCCAATGGCTACAGGCGGAGGAGAGCAATTGAGAAGGCACAAGTCTTACCCTAGTGCAAGGAAGTGCAACTTAAAGACTAAATATTATGGCAGAGCAGAGCAGCCCTAAGCGTTGGTCTGCAACTGGTCTAGGATCGAAGCTCCAACATACGCACAGGTAGATCATTGCTTTGCTGATGCAGTAGCTTCTGCAGCTTGTCTTGTTCCAAATGTATTGGTGTCATCTTTCCTCAGGAGTAAACTAGGCAGGCCGAGAGAGGGATCATGCTGCATGGGCAACACATGGTATCTACAATTCAGCCCAGGCTTTGTGCTATGGAGAGGTATAACTCCATCTCTGGTCCATGCCTTGGGTTATAGTTATTAGGCCTTTTTTGAAGCACAATGTAACAAACTTTCGTCTGTCAAGATGGCAAGGTACCAGTATGTAAAGGTGTTATCCAGCTGTGGCTTCATCAAGCCTTATGATTAGCTTAGGTGACGTCTGCTTGGTGGTCCATCCGCAGAGCAGATAAAAATGGTGACAGTCCTCGCAGTAGGTGTCCAGACAATTATAACATATATATCATTATAACATTTATATCATTATAACATTTATAAACTTACTGTGCCTACGTAATGATTACACCGATAAATTCATTATATCTGTACACATAAAATCTTAACACTTTTTAAAACAAGGAATATACATTAATTCTCAAAATTTTCCAAAATTAACTGTGTTTTACCTCAGTCCACTGCAAACTATAGGTCAAGGTAATACCGCAGAAAATGTTAAATGTTCAGGGCTTCGTGTGTAATAGATGACAACATTATGAGGTCAGGTGACCAGTTTTCTTCACTACCTCATTTGTTCTTCACCTCAGAACAAAGTTAGTGGCTTGTATTTCATACCAGTCACTCAGTATAGTAAATATCACAGCAATCCTGTAGGGTTGCGAAGTGTTAGGTCTTCACATTTACTAGGTCAGGGTATTATGAGATAGGGTGTGTACTTTCCTCATTATCTTTCCTTCTTAGGAAATGTCCAGAAAATGCTATGACAGTTTCTGTCTTTTGAGGCTGAGGTTGTCACAAAGGACTCTGCTATCATGTGTGTGTGTGACCATGTGTGTTTGTGTGTGCGAATGCATCTGTAGGTACCCCCCCCTCCCCCCCCCCCCTCTCTCTCTCTCTCTCTCTCTGTGCGCGCACAGATGTGGGTATATAATTACATGCATTCAGTGTGTGTGTGTGCGTGTGTTCATGCATATGCATGCACATATGCGTATGCAAACGTGGGTGCATGCATTCATCCATGTTTTCTCTGGAACAAAACGCAAACTAACAACTGCAAGGCACTGGGTCACAGTCCGTCGGTCCACCCAATACTGGATCAACGACAAAAACTATGATCATTAAGATAACCACTTAACAAGCTAGAGAAGCCTCCTAGAAGCACTACTTGAACAAAAGCTGTTAAAATGGTAAAAATGAAATTGCTAATATGTACCAGAAGGCTGACTTTTTTCAACTACATTAGCAAATGCAGAAGTTAAGACAATAAAATTACTACAAAAGTTCTGTGTCTTACAACTAATCTGTTTAACACTGTCTTTGGGATCTGTGTCCTAGACAAGACTTGCTCATCTGTATAACGATGTCTGTCTCTGGAATCTGTGTCCTAGACAAGACTAGCTAATCTGTATAATGCTGTCTTTCTCTGGAATCTGTGTCCTAGACAAGACTAGCTAATCTGTATAACACTGTCTGTCTCTGGAATCTGTGTCCTAGACAAGACTAGCTAATCTGTATAACATTGTCTGTCTCTGGAATCTGTGTCCTAGACAAGACTAGCTAATCTGTATAATGCTGTCTGTCTCTGGAATCTGTGTCCTAGACAAGACTAGCTCATCTGTATAACACTGTTTCTGGGATCTGTGTCCTAGGCAAGACTAGCTAATCTTTATAACACTGTTTCTGGGATCTGTGTCCTAGACCAGACTAACTAATCTGTATAATGCTGTCTGTCTCTGGGATCTGTGTCCTAGACAAGACTAGCTCATCTGTATAATGCTGTCTCTGGGATCTGTGTCCTAGGCAAGACTAGCTCATCTGTATAATGCTGTCTCTGGGATCTGTGTCCTAGGCAAGACTAGCTCATCTGTATAATGCTGTCTCTGGGATCTGTGTCCTAGACAAGACTAGTTAATCTGTATAATGCTGTCTCTGGGATCTGTGTCCTAGACAAGACTAGCTAATCTGTATAATGCTGTCTCTGGGATCTGTGTCCTAGACAAGACTAGCTAATCTGTATAATGCTGTCTCTGGAATCTGTGTCCTAGACAAGACTAGCTAATCTGTATAATGCTGTCTCTGGAATCTGTGTCCTAGACAAGACTAGCTAATCTGTATAACGCTGTCTCTGGGATCTGTGTCCTAGACAAGACTAGTTAATCTGTGTAAATCTGCACCAGTTTCAGATCATCATCCTAGCCAACTACCTTACTGGTCTAATGATAACCTTGGCCTTGCACACATTCATCATGAAACTTGTTTATAAAGGTTCACATGATAGTTATGTTTGTTCCCATTTTCCTTTCTTCTTGCTCTTAATGTATTTTTATCTGTTTCATCTGGTAGCAGAGAAGACGGTAGGAATATCATGGCAGAAGAAGAAAACAAAGAAGGAAGTGTTTAAAAAAAACTGTGATTGAAGAAAAGATTACTTATTCTTAATGAGATCAGGGTTAGATTAGGTCTTGCCTAGGACACAGATGCCAAATAAGCCCAGTACTGATCTTAGAGTTAAAGTTAGCTGCATATCCTTTACAGGATGTTGCAGTCATCCCCAGCTGTTTGTGATTTCTTGGTAAGTTTACGTTCAGTAGTCTGCCATTGCTTTCTGAATGACTGGCACTCATACCATTACATGAAAATCAATGCATAGCAGTCTGTTGCCAAACTGCCAGCAGCATTGTTTTGAACATATTATGAATTGGGTCTATAAACTCCTTTGCCACAGAACCAGCTAATCTTAGAGATGCATAATTATTTACATATTAAATAGTATAAGGCTGTAACATGACTAATAGTAAGGTCATCTAACGAAGACACAGAAAGTTAGAACAGCTAAACGATATCTCCAAGTACATATCTGGATGTTAGTAAACATTCTACTCAAATATATAACACTACATCTACTACAGGAGGTAACAACAACTGCATGCTTATACCGTAATCCCTGGCAGACGTCCCTGCCGTCACTAGCACCAAACAATATCTGTTGTGCCTAAGGCCCGGATAAAACAAACATTAAAGTAAAGTTAAATCCCAAAATATTCCAGTTTAAACTAATCTATTAATGATTAATAAACCTGTCTACTGGACAATTTTGTGTGTGTGTTCGCTTGTTCTGAACTCAAGCATAACCCATAAATACGCTACCACTTCTAGTAGCTGCCACTATTGGGAAGTGCACTGGACAATTTTGTGTGTGTGTTCCCTTGTTCTGAACTCAAGCATAACCCATAAATACGCTACCACTTCTAGTAGCTGCCACTATTGGGAAGTGCACTGGACAATTTGTGTGTGTGTTCCCTTGTTCTGAACTCAAGCATAACCCATAAATACGCTACCACTTCTAGTAGCTGCGACTATTGGGAAGTGCACTGGACAATTTGTGTGTGTGTTCCCTTGTTCTGAACTCAAGCATAACCCATAAATACGCTACCACTTCTAGTAGCTGCGGACTATTGGGAAGTGCACTGGACAATTTTGTGTGTGTGTTCCCTTGTTCTGAACTCAAGCATAATCCATAATACGCTACCACTTCTAGTAGCTGCGACTATTGGGAAGTGCACTGGACAATTTTGTGTGTGTGTTCCCTTGTTCTGAACTCAAGCATAACCCATAAATACGCTACCACTTCTAGTAGCTGCCACTATTGGGAAGTGCACTGGACAATTTTGTGTGTGTGTTCCCTTGTTCTGAACTCAAGCATAACCCATAAATACGCTACCACTTCTAGTAGCTGCGACTATTGGGAAGTGCACTGGACAAATTTTGTGTGTGTGTTCGCTTGTTCTGAACTCAAGCATAACCCATAAATACGCTACCACTTCTAGTAGCTGCGACTATTGGGAAGTGCACTGGACAATTTTGTGTGTGTGTTCCCTTGTTCTGAACTCAAGCATAATCCATAAATACGCTACCACTTCTAGTAGCTGCGACTATTGGGAAGTGCACTGGACAATTTTGTGTGTGTGTTCGCTTGTTCTGAACTCAAGCATAATCCATAAATACGCTACCACTTCTAGTAGCTGCGACTATTGGGAAGTGCACTGGACAATTTGTGTGGTGTTCCCTTGTTCTGAACTCAAGCATAATCCATAAATACGCTACCACTTCTAGTAGCTGCGACTATTGGGACGTGCACTGGACAATTTGTGTGTGTGTTCGCTTGTTCTGAACTCAAGCATAAACCCATAAATACGCTACCACTTCTAGTAGCTGCGACTATTGGAAGTGCACTGGACTGATTTTGTGTGTGTTCCCTTGTTCTGAACTCAAGCATAACCCATAAATACGCTACCACTTCTAGTAGCTGCGACTATTGGAAGTGCACTGGACAAATTTTGTGTGTGTGTTTCCCTTGTTCTGAACTCAAGCATAATCCCATAAATACGCTACCACTTCTAGTAGCTGCGACTATTGGGAAGTGCACTGGACAATTTTGTGTGTGTGTTCCTTGTTCTGAACTCAAGCATAATCCATAAATACGCTACCACTTCTAGTAGCTGCGACTATTGGGAAGTGCACTGGACAATTTTGTGTGTGTGTTCGCTTGTTCTGAACTCAAGCATAACCCATAAATACGCTACCACTTCTAGTAGCTGCGACTATTGGGAAGTGCACTGGACAATTTTTGTGTGTGTGTTCCCTTGTTCTGAACTCAAGCATAACCATAAATACGCTACCACTTTCTAGTAGCTCGACTATTGGGAAGTGCACTGGACAAATTTTGTGTGTGTGTTCCCTTGTTCTGAACTCAAGCATAATCCATAATACCTACCAATTCTAGTAGCTGCGACTATTGGAAGTGCACTGACAATTTTGTGTGTTGTGTTCCTTGTTCTGAACTCAAGCATAACCCTAAATACGCTACCCTTCTAGTAGCTGCGACTATTGGGAAGTGCACTGGACAATTTTGTGTGTGTGTGTTCCCTTTGTTCTGAACTCAAGCATAATCCATAAATACGCTAACCACTTCTAGTAGCTGCGACTATTGGGAAAGTGCACTTGACTGATTTTGTGTGTGTGTTCCCTTGTTCTGAACTCAAGCATATACCATAAATACGCTACCACTTCTAGTAGCTGCGACTATTTGGGAAGTGCACTGGACAATTTTGTGTGTTGTGTTCCCTTGTTCTGAACTCAAGCATAACCATAAATACGCTACCACTTCTAGTAGCTGCGACTATTGGGAAGTGCACTGGACAAATTTTGTGTTGTGTGTTCCCTTGTTCTGAACTCAAGCATAACCCATAAATACGCTACCACTTCTAGTAGCTGCCACTATTTGGGAAGTGCACTGGACAAATTTTGTGTGTGTGTTCGCTTGTTCTGAACTCAAGCATAACCCATAAATACGCTACCACTTCTAGTAGCTGCCACTATTGGGAAGTGCACTGGACAAATTTTGTGTGTGTGTTCGCTTGTTCTGAACTCAAGCATAACCCATAAATACGCTACCACTTCTAGTAGCTGCGACTATTGGGAAGTGCACTGGACTGATTTTGTGTGTGTGTTCCCTTGTTCTGAACTCAAGCATAATCCATAAATACGCTACCACTTCTAGTAGCTGCGACTATTGGGAAGTGCACTGGACAATTTTGTGTGTGTGTTCCCTTGTTCTGAACTCAAGCATAATCCATAAATACGCTACCACTTCTAGTAGCTGCGACTATTGGGAAGTGCACTGGACAAATTTTGTGTGTGTGTTCCCTTGTTCTGAACTCAAGCATAACCCATAAATACGCTACCACTTCTAGTAGCTGCCACTATTGGGAAGTGCACTGGACAATTTTGTGTGTGTGTTCCCTTGTTCTGAACTCAAGCATAATCCATAAATACGCTACCACTTCTAGTAGCTGCGACTATTGGGAAGTGCACTGGACAATTTTGTGTGTGTGTTCGCTTGTTCTGAACTCAAGCATAATCCATAAATACGCTACCACTTCTAGTAGCTGCGACTATTGGGAAGTGCACTGGACAAATTTTGTGTGTGTGTTCCCTTGTTCTGAACTCAAGCATAACCCATAAATACGCTACCACTTCTAGTAGCTGCGACTATTGGGAAGTGCACTGGACAATTTTGTGTGTGTGTTCCCTTGTTCTGAACTCAAGCATAACCCATAAATACGCTACCACTTCTAGTAGCTGCCACTATTGGGAAGTGCACTGGACAAATTTTGTGTGTGTGTTCGCTTGTTCTGAACTCAAGCATAACCCATAAATACGCTACCACTTCTAGTAGCTGCCACTATTGGGAAGTGCACTGGACAAATTTTGTGTGTGTGTTCGCTTGTTCTGAACTCAAGCATAATCCATAAATACGCTACCACTTCTAGTAGCTGCGACTATTGGGAAGTGCACTGGACAATTTTGTGTGTGTGTTCCCTTGTTCTGAACTCAAGCATAACCCATAAATACGCTACCACTTCTAGTAGCTGCGACTATTGGGAAGTGCACTGGACTGATTTTGTGTGTGTGTTCCTTGTTCTGAACTCAAGCATAATCCATAAATACGCTACCACTTCTAGTAGCTGCGACTATTGGAATGTGCACTGGACAATTTTGTGTGTGTGTTCCCTTGTTCTGAACTCAAGCATAACCCATAAATACGCTACCACTTCTAGTAGCTGCGACTATTGGGAAGTGCACTGGACTGATTTGTGGTGTGTTCCCTTGTTCTGAACTCAAGCATAATCCCATAAATACGCTACACTTCTAGTAGCTGCGACTATTGGGAAGTGCACTGGACAATTTTGTGTGTGTGTTCCCTTGTTCTGAACTCAAGCATAACCCATAAATACGCTACCACTTCTAGTAAGCTGCACTATTGGGAAGTGCACTGGACAATTTTGTGTGTGTGTTCGCTTGTTCTGAACTCAAGCATAACCCATAAATACGCTACCACTTCTAGTAGCTGCGACTATTGGGAAGTGCACTGGACAATTTTGTGTGTGTGTTCCCTGTTCTGAACTCAAGCATAATCCATAAATACGCTACCACTTCTAGTAGCTGCCACTATTGGGAAGTGCACTGGACTGATTTTGTGTGTGTGTTCCCTTGTTCTGAACTCAAGCTAATCCATAAAATACGCTACCACTTCTAGTAGCTGCGACCTATTGGGAAGTGCACTGGACAATTTTGTGTGTGTGTTACCTTGTTCTGAACTCAAGCATAATCCATAAATACGCTACCACTTTCTAGTAGCTGCCGACTATTGGGACGTGCACTGGACAATTTTGTGTGTGTGTTCCTTGTTCTGAACTCAAGCATATCCATAATACGCTACCACTTCTAGTAGCTGCCACTATTGGGAAGTGCACTGGACAAATTTTGTGTTGTGGTTCCTTGTTCTGAACTCAAGCATAATCCCATAAATACGCTACCACTTCTAGATAGCTGCGACTATTGGGAAGTGCACTGGACAATTTTGTGTGTGTGTTCCCTTGTTCTGAACTCAAGCATAATCCATAATACGCTACCACTTCTAGTAGCTGCCACTATTGGGAAGTGCACTGGACTGAGTTTTGTGTGTGTGTTCCCTTGTTCTGAACTCAAGCATAATCCATAAATACGCTACCACTTCTAGTAGCTGCGACTAGTTGGGAAGTGCACTGGACCAATTTTGTGTGTGTGTGCCCTTGTTCTGAACTCAAGCATATCCATAAATACGCTACCACTTCTAGTAGCTGCGACTATTGGGAAGTGCACTGGACAATTTTGTGTGTGTTTGTCCCTTGTTCTGAACTCAAGCATAACCATAAATACGCTACCACTTCTAGTAGCTGCCACTATTGGGAAGTGCACTGGACAATTTTTGTGTGTGTGTTCCCTTGTTCTGAACTCAAGCATAATCCATAAATACGCTACCACTTCTAGTAGCTGCGACTAATTGGAAGTGCACTGGACAATTTGTGTGTGTGTTCCTTGTTCTGAACTCAAGCAGAATCCATAAATACGCTACCACTTCTAGTAGCTGCGACTATTGGGAAGTGCACTGGACAATTTGTGTGTGTGTGTTCCCTTGTTCTGAACTCAAGCATAATCCATAAATACGCTACCACTTCTAGTAGCTGCGACTATTGGGAAGTGCACTGGACAATTTGTGTGTGTGTGTCCCTTGTTCTGACTCAAGCATAATCCATAAATACGCTACCACTTCTAGTAGCTGCGACTATTGGGAAGTGCACTGGACATTTTGTGTGTGTGTTCCCTTGTTCTGAACTCAAGCATATCCATAAATACGCTACCACTTCTAGTAGCTGCGACTATTGGGAAGTGCACTGGACAATTTTGTGTGTGTGTTCCCTTGTTCTGAACTCAAGCATAATCCATAAATACGCTACCACTTCTAGTAGCTGCGACTATTGGGAAGTGCACTGGACAAATTTTGTGTGTGTGTTCCCTTGTTCTGAACTCAAGCATAACCCATAAATACGCTACCACTTCTAGTAGCTGCGGACTATTGGGAAGTGCACTGGACAAATTTGTGTGTGTGTGTTCGCTGTTCTGAACTCAAGCATAATCCATAAATACGCTAACCACTTCTAGTAGCTGCGACTATTGGGAAGTGCACTGGACATTTTGTGTGGTGTCCTTGTTCTGAACTCAAGCAATCCATAAATACGCTACCACTTCTAGTAGCTGCGACTATTGGGAAGTGCACTGGACAATTTTGTGTGTGTGTTCGCTTGTTCTGAACTCAAGCATAACCCATAAATACGCTACCACTTCTAGTAGCTGCGACTATTGGGAAGTGCACTGGACAATTTTGTGTGTGTGTTCCCTTGTTCTGAACTCAAGCATAATCCATAAATACGCTACCACTTCTAGTAGCTGCGACTATTGGGAAGTGCACTGGACAAATTTTGTGTGTGTGTTCCCTTGTTCTGAACTCAAGCATAATCCATAAATACGCTACCACTTCTAGTAGCTGCGACTATTGGGAAGTGCACTGGACTGATTTTGTGTGTGTGTTCCCTTGTTCTGAACTCAAGCATAACCCATAAATACGCTACCACTTCTAGTAGCTGCGACTATTGGGAAGTGCACTGGACAATTTTGTGTGTGTGTTCCCTTGTTCTGAACTCAAGCATAATCCATAAATACGCTACCACTTCTAGTAGCTGCCACTATTGGGAAGTGCACTGGACAATTTTGTGTGTGTGTTCCCTTGTTCTGAACTCAAGCATAATCCATAAATACGCTACCACTTCTAGTAGCTGCGACTATTGGGAAGTGCACTGGACTGATTTTGTGTGTGTGTTCCCTTGTTCTGAACTCAAGCATAATCCATAAATACGCTACCACTTCTAGTAGCTGCGACTATTGGGAAGTGCACTGGACAATTTTGTGTGTGTGTTCCCTTGTTCTGAACTCAAGCATAATCCATAAATACGCTACCACTTCTAGTAGCTGCGACTATGGGAAGTGCACTGTACACATTTTGTGTGTGTGTTCCCTTGTTCTGAACTCCAAGCATATTACCCATAAATACGCTACCACTTCCTAGTAGCTGCCCACTATTGGGAATTGCACTGGACCTGATTTTTGCGAGGGTGGATTAGCTTTCCTTTTTACCAGTGTCCCTTGTCATCAAGTGAATCCACTCCATCTTCTGAGTCCTTATAATTTACATCCCCAAAGTTGGCTACTAAAGACGATAAAACAAAGAAAATGTAAATATTTTGGTCACTTGAAACATCATGAAAGTTTGGAGAGAAGTTTGGAGGCCTGGGAAGAGAGAAAAAGGAAGGACAAAGAGAAGATAGGTGCAGGATGTGGCAGATGATCTCCAGATGGGTGTATCGGATGCGGGACATCTTGTTTATGACAGAGAAGTTTTCCTGAAGGATGTTATGGGAGAGAAGTTCTGCAAATGACATGCTACTGAATGAATGAATGAAGTCAAGGACAAGATGTAAAGAAACTGACAGCAGCAGAGATGTAGTTTATTAGAAAAATTCTGAGAATATCGTGGACAGCGAAGACAACAAATGCTGAGAATATCGTGGACAGCGAAGACAACAAATGCTGAGGTATCAGGAGCTGTACGTGTTACAAGATTACTCATCATAACCATAAGGAAAAGACACAATTTGTGGGACATAACACAAGAGATGGAATCAACAAATTAGCATTATGTTGGGGAAAATTCTAGGTCAGAGAGACAATGGAAAGCAGATAAAGATGTGTGTGGAAAGGTGAAATAACTGGGTAGCAAATAATGTAACCAACACCAACTTCATCAATGTATCAGATGATGGAGAGGATTGGAGTCCTAACTGACAATGTCTGCTGAGGACCAGGCACCTGTGAAATGTTAATATTGGGGAGAGCACAGTTCCGTCGGAGTGTGAAAAGATACGGGTTGATACATACTAGGTCAAGACAGGGGACCTGTTTCCTTCCTCACCACCATTTCCTGCCAGGATTTGAGCAAATCTGGACAATTATTTAACTGATGCAGTGCCAAATAAAAAGTGAATTTGGACCAAACATGGTGCACAATCAAATGAATAAGTGTTATAATCTGCATTACCATTTACTGAGCATTGAAATTGTGGAAGATACCGCGAAACAAACACGATGACCCTAGTATGCCAATATATTGTCCTTCTGTACAAATGGGAGGTCACATTCAGTGATACATTATCTTTTGGTGCTGAATCAGTTAGTAATTTGGTATGGTAGAGTGATAACACGACCTGGTTTTCAGTATTCACTATAGCTACGCTAATCACATTACCTACTTCTCAGAAAATGGTTTTAAGGTGATGATGCAAGAAAATTTATCCTTTTTACATATTAGAAGAAAAGAATTATGAAAACACAATATTAGAAAGCAAACATAAAATATATCGCAAATAAACTAAGCTGAAAAAATACTAAAGTTATGTTTTTTATAACTAAAAGATACAAATATAAAAACTGTAAACAATTGTATCTACATTGAAAAACTTTTAAAATGTTAAGCTGTTTTATAAAAGAAATAAAAATATTGAAATCATCAACTTTATTAACATCCCCACAATTCAAACAACATATATGTTATTTCTATATTTTAAAAAGGGGCAAATAAAAACTATCAACTATCTTACTCCTCTAAGGCAAAAAACTAACATTTTGAGCACATCTCTTAGTCAGCCGACAAATCATAAAATATAGCAAATGAATAAATAAAAGGAATCACGATAATAATACAAACCAGTTTTGCTTCTTCGTAATGAATCAATAATATGTGCTCGCAAAATCTGAATTAAACATTAATCACATGTTGTATTTTTAAAAATGTATGCACAAATTAAAGGAACAATTTTAATGTATCAAACATCAGTTAAAGTGAGAATAGAATTATGCAAACAACAGAACAGCAACAGCAGTATAAAAATGCACACGAAATCAACACATATTTATATCTTAAAGTATGTTAGTACTGGGAGACAGGAAGGCATGTATGCAAGTAGACATGTTGATGGGTAGGTTCGAATACGTAGAGAGATAAACACGTAGATAGGTAGGTGGAATGGCACAGAAATGAGGCAGTTAAGTAGAAAGGTAGGTAAGTATACAGGTAGTCATACAAACAGATAAATAGGTAGACGGGTAGGTAGACAAGTAGACAAACAGATAAATAGGTAGATAGGTAGTCAAACAGATAAATAAGTAGACAGGTAGTCAAACAGATAAATAGGTAGACCAGTAGGTAAACACGTAATGAAACAGATAAATAGGTAGACAGGTAGTCAAACAGATAAATAGGTAGACAGGTAGTCAAACAGATAAATAGGTAGACAGGTAGTCAAACAGATAAATAGGTAGACAGGTAGTCAAACAGATAAACAGGTAGACAGGTAGTCAAACAGATAAATATGTAGACAGGTAGTCAAACAGATAAATAGGTAGACCAGTAGGTAAACAGGTAATGAAACAGATAAATAGGTAGACAGGTAGTCAAACAGATAAATAGGTAGACAGGTAGTCAAACAGATAAATAGGTAGACAGGTAGTCAAACAGATAAATAGGTAGACAAACAAATAAATAAAAACGTTGATAAAATGTTGTTTTTATCAACTGAAACAAGTCACATAACAAAACAATAACGCCTATCAAAACATATAAATGAAAATGACACTTTTGTATTCCTTTTTAGTCTATTTATAGACAGGTATTTCCCTGAGTGATGCCATGAGTGTCAGGTCTTAATCAGATATGACTGAGCTACCGTATGACAGTAGACGGTACTACCTGTTTTCTGTTAGCGCCGAAAGTTGGGCGGCGCTTACCAAACCCAACACCCCACATTGCGCCAACGGCTTTGGGCGGAAGAGCGCAATTGGGAGGGTACAAGCCTTACCCTAGTGCGAGGAAATGCAGCCTAAAGACTAAATGTCATGGCAGGGAAGACCAGGCCCTAAGCCTTGATTGGCAACTGGTCTAGGACAGAAGCTCTGACAGGTGGACAGAGTATTGCTTTGCTGATCCAGCAGCTTCTGCGGCTTGTCTTGTTCCAGGCGTATTGGTGTTACCTTTCCTCTGGAGTAAACAAGGCAGGTGAGAAAAGGATCATGCTGCATGAGCAACACATGGTTTCTAAACTCAGCCAAGGCTTCTGCTATAGAGAGGTATAACTCCCTCTCTGGTCCCCACTATGGGTTGTAGTTACTATGCCTTTTTAAAGCACAATGTAATAAACCATCATCTGTCAAGACAGCCAGGTGCCAGTTTGGCTTGGTAAACAGCCAAAAATTACAACAGGCCAGGTTCTGAGAGTAAACAGACTGATGAATCAAAGAGGTAATCCATCACCTTTATGGTGCTGTACGACAAACAAACAGGAACTAGACACAGCCCCCTGTCCAATCTTTGTATCTGATTCAGACAATCTCAGCCAAACATAATAATTGATTTTTTTTGGGCACTCACTCACTTTGAACTCAAGTGTAGTCCATACACACTACTTCTAGTAGCACTGGACTGAATTTTGCGTGTGGATTAGCTTTCCCTATTAACACAGTCCCTCGCCATCAAGTGAACCCACTCTGACTTCATAGGTACTTGTAATTTACATCCCCGAATCAAGGACGACTAGGTCAACAGTTCTAGTCCAAATGTCCGGTGTAGGGGTTGAACCCCATACCTTGGCACCAGCGCACCAGATGTTTAAGAACATGCATTCTTTATCCATTCGGCCATGCTGACCTACAAACACAATATTCCCTTGGTTTGTCAGGCGTCCTAATCTCCCGACATGGCTCCTGGTGACGTTTGGCCATTCTTCAAGCTGAAATGACTACTGAAAGGGAACCGGTTTGAGTAATGAAAAGATATTCTGTCTGGTGAACATGATGACCATGCTGTACTTCTTCACAAAGAGCCGCCACCTCCCCCCCCCCTCTCTTCAAATAAAATACCTCCAACAATGGTGTGTACTTTCTTAGTACAAAATGAAGTAAATAAACAGTCAATCTGGCTAAACCAGCCAACAGAGTAATAAATTCTCACAACTCACTGAAATTATAGACCCATGAAAATGAGAAACCCTACTCCGCATAATTAACAAGAAACCCTACTTGGCATAACTGACATGAAATCCCTACTTAGCATAACAACTGCAAACTTCCTTCTCTCTTTCCTCATGGGCCCTGCGACAATGGCTGTCGTATTGATTTATTAATAGTTGCATTTATTGAATTTCAGGCTGATATATAGCATTTGAATTGAAATAGTAAAACTGGCAAGATGAAACAGGATCTTCGTTAAGTTTGCATTTCAGAAAAGTGCAGTATTGACCAATGAGGAGTGTGGTTTTAGGCATATTAACTCATTGTGTGTGCACATAAAACTCACCTTTCTGCAACCTCATTCTTGGTATTAAATTTTATTTCATGATCGGCAATAGTCATTTAAGGCTTATTGCCTCAGATCTACCTTCCTTACAGATGCCTAGAAAACTAAAGAAATCAAGGAAATTATGGAGAAGAGCGAACAAACAGATGTATGCAACAGGAACTCAATACATGGAGAAAAGAGAACAAACAGATGTGTCCAACAGGAACTCAATACATGGAGAAAAGAGAACAAACAGATGTATCCAACAGGAACTCAATATATGGAGAAAAGAGAACAAACAGATGTATCCAACAGGAACTCAATATATGGAGAAAAGAGAACAAACAGATGTATCCAACAGGAACTCAATATATGGAGAAAAGAGAACAAACAGATGTATCCAACAGGAACTCAATATATGGAGAAAGAGAACAAACAGATGTATCCAACAGGAACTCAATACATGGAGAAAAGAGAACAAACAGATGTATCCAACAGGAACTCAATACATGGAGAAAAGAGAACAAACAGATGTATCCAACAGGAACTCAATACATGGAGAAAAGAGAACAAACAGATCTATTATTTGAGAATGGGATTCTACAATGTGGTTGAAACACCACGTTTTAGCAGTAGCCGTAATCAATTAAATGTTGACTAAAGTGCAACCTCCAGCCAAGAGTGGTGTTAGTCTTCTTGTGAGGGCTGCACTCCAACACCACGTTTAGCAGTAGCCGTAATCAATTAAATGTTGACTAAAGTGCAACCTCCAGCCAAGGGTGGTGTTAGTCTTCTTGCGAGGGCTGCACTCCACAGCCAAGACAGGGTGAGGGCCGGAGAGTCCAAACCCACAACCGAGTAGCCCAGACAAAGAACTAGCTTCCTGGAGACGAGGGGTGTTCCAGAGTATGAACAGGGTATGAAGAAGGCAACATGGCAGCAAAGATGTATACCGTTGCACAGTGACCCATCAGCATGGAGGCGACAACAGAGGCAGATGGCCAGGGAAGAAGCTGGTTTCTCACAGCCAAAGGAGCTAGTTTATGTGCGAGGGCACGAAGCTCCAGGTACACAATGCTCCCCTCCCTGAGGTAGGGGTGGCTTAGGAGCAGGCACAGTTCGTAGTTATGGGACAAGCACAAAGACAACGCAATGAAACATGGTTCGAAAGCACGGCAGGAGAAGACATCCAGAGTCATGACGGCCCATCCCCAGAGAGTTTCAAGCAGATAAAGGCCGAGACACTCCAGGAAGGGGGACTGCTTCTGTTGATCAGAAGCCTTCTGTCGTGCCAGCTCCCCGGCAGAGTTTTTATCACTCAGTGGGCCTGGCGAATTGCCGATTTTGACACACTGACTTATATTTGAATATTCCACCACATTTCAACACGCCATAAATGTTACACAATCTAGGTATGTGAAGTCTCAACTACTGGAGCCACTCTAAGAGGTTTTTGGTAAATATGGGGTGGTTAAGTATCGCAAGGCATACAAAAATCCTAGAGCGTAAAAATGAATGCCCGTGCAATTTGACAAGGCACATGATAATGATGGTGAGAGTACAATGGCCTGGAATTGGCAATACGTGAACATAAGGGGAAAGGGAGAGGAGATGTGTTGAGGAATGTGACAGCTTAATGTCTTTCTTATATCTAGCTAATATGTGTCAAGAGACTAGTGGCTTGAAAACCATATTGCTGTGCTAGACTTGTATTTTATGTTTAACTTGTGTCTCATGGTAAACTTGTGTCTCACATTAATCTTGTGTCTAATATTAATCTTATGTCTAATATTAAACTTGTCTCTCACATTAATCTTATCAATCAATCATGTGCCATGCCGGAAAGCGTGGGCGGTCATGACTCGCCATTTCACTCGATCACCAGTGTCGTGGATCAGCTCATTGTTCCTGTCTCGTCCATGCCATGTGGCCAAGCCATCCAGGTATTTTCCTCTCGGTCTTCCTCTTGGTCTGTTCCCCTCGATCTTGCCAGTTGTCACTAAGTTCTCCAATCCATTTCTTCTCATAACATGTCCAAAAAATTTTGACTGTCTACGTCTAATTTTTCTAATCAGTTTACGATGTTCATTTGTCTCCTGTAGTACTTGGTCATTGGTTTTTCTGTCTGTCCATGGTATTCTTTGCATTTTCCTCAGAAACCACATTTCTGCAGCCATCAGATGCTTTTCAGCTTGACTGCTCATTGTCCAAGTTTCACATCCATACAAAAGAACAGGCTCTATGTATCCCCTCAACACTCTGTTTCTCGTTTCAATTGACATCTTCTTATTGGTCAGAATGTTTTTCATCTTGCTAAAGGCTACTTTCGCCATGGCGATTCTTGTTCTAATCTCTTCAAGGCATCTCCCATCAGATGTTATAACTGTTCCAAGATAATTGTACCGATTCACTTGTTGAAGAATATTTCCATTTACTTGTATATTACATTGTGGCACTTCTTCCTTCCTACTGACGACCATAACCTGAGTCTTTTTACAATTTAATTCTAACCCCAGTTGCTCACTGTGTACAACAAACGCATCTACTAATTGTTGCAGGTCCTGCTCATTGTCTGCAATTAATACTGTATCATCTGCATATCTAATGTTATTGATGTTTCGTCCTCCAATGCTGATTCCATTTATATCCTCTACATTTCTGAAAATATTTTCACTGTACAGGGAAAAAAGATCTGGAGACATCACACATCCCTGATTAATCTTATGTCTAATATTAAACTTATCTCTCATGTTAATCTTGTGTCTAATATTAAACTTGTCTCTCACATTAATCTTGTGTCTAATATTAAACTTGTCTCTCATGTTAATCTTATGTCTAATATTAAACTTATCTCTAATGGTAATCTTGCATCTAATATTAAACTTGTCTCTCACATTAATCTTGTGTCTAATATTAAACTTGTCTCTCACATTAATCTTGTGTCTAATATTAAACTTGTCTCTCATGTTAATCTTATGTCTAATATTAAACTTGTCTCTCACATTAAACTTACATCTAAAATTAAACTTGTCTCTCACATTAAACTTGCGTCTAATATTAAATTTGTCTCTCACGTTAACCTTGCACCTAATATTAAACTCGTCTCTCACGTTAATCTTGCGTCTAATATTAAACTTGTCTCTCACATTAAACTTACATCTAATATTAAACTTATCTCTCACATTAAACTTGCATCTATTAAACTTGTCTCTCACATTAAACTTGCATCTATTAAACTTGTCTCTCACATTAATCTTGCGTCTATTATTAAACTTGTCTCTCACATAAAACTTGTATCTAATATTAAACTTATCTCTCATATTAAACTTGCATCTAATATTAAACTTGTCTCTCACATTAAACTTGCATCTAATATTAAACTTATCTCTCACATTAAACTTGCATCTAATATTAAACTTGTCTCTCACATTAAACTTGCATCTAATATTAAACTTGTCTCTCACATTAAACTTGCATCTATTAAACTTGTCTCTCACATTAAACTTGCATCTATTAAACTTGTCTCTCACATTAAACTTGCATCTAATAAACTTGCATCTAATATTAAACTTGTCTCTCACATTAAACTTGCATCTAATATTAAACTTGTCTCTCACATTAAACTTGCATCTAATATTAAACTTGTCTCTCACATTAAACTTGCATCTATTAAACTTGTCTCTCACATTAATCTTGCATCTATTAAACTTGTCTCTCACATTAATCTTGCATCTAATATTAAACTTGTCTCCCATGTTAATCTTGTGCATGATGCTAAATTTGTATTGTACGTAAACTTGTATCATACCATTTTAGTCCTCCTCCTCCTCCTCTGCGCAGGCAGCATTTAATGAATGTCTGTAGTTTACTAGTAACTGTTGTAGTCGTTCTCCATATTTCTGATCTATACAGCAGTAATGATTTAACAATACAGTTAAATATTCTAAGTTTAATCTTCTTTGGTTTCCACAGATTCCCTAGTGTTATTAGCTCTTCTTGTTGTTTTTATTCTTTTTTAGTATCTCTATGTATTCCCCATTCTAGTCTACATTGCTTCCTCATCATCATCAAGTACCATGCCAGCTGGCATAGGCGTTCATGTCTCTCCACAGATCTCGGTCTTTGGTGTTCTGGATCAACTGTGCTGCTGATGATATTCCTCCAAGCCACCGTCTGTCCATCCAGCATCATTTCTCTTGGTCTGCCTCTGCCTCTCGTTCCCTTGATCTTTCCAGTTGTCACGATGTTCTTCAATGCCTCTTTTCTCATCACATGACTAAAGAAAACTAGATGTCTAATTCTTATTGTTGTATATAATGTTCTAGTTACATTAGCCTCTTTCAGGCAATCGTTATTAGTAACTCTAGCAGTCCAAGGAATTCGCAACATTTGTTTCAGGAACTACATTTCTGTTGCTTCCAAGTTCTTCCTAATTTGTTTTTTTACATTTCAAGATTCACTGCCATATAGCAAAACAGGTTCTATATGGCACTTCAGCACTCCCTCTCTCTCTCTCTCTCTCTCTCTCTCTCTCTCTCTCTCTCTCTCTCTCTCTCTCTCTCTCTCTCTCTCTCTCTCTCTCTCTCTCTCTCTCTCTCTCTCTCTCTCTTACTTCATTGACAGTGACTTAATGCATAAGATACTTTTTAATTTTATGAAATTCAGCTTTTGCTTGTCCTATTCTGCTTTTAATTTCTGTTGTACATCTTCCATCTGATGTTATTAATGTCCCTAGGTATTTAAAATTATTACTTAGTTAAGAATTTCCCCTTTTATTTCCAATTCACATTTTGGTGTCACTTTTTTCTTTAATATCACCATTGATACTGTTTTCTTGATATTCAAGGAGAGTCCTTTCTTTGCACTCTCTATTACTACAATGTCCAACAATTGTTGTAGATCTTTTACATTATCCGCCACCAATACTGTGTCATCTGCATAGCGTATATTGTTTATATTATAACCTTCAATTAGTATTCCCGGCTTCTCTTTGATCTATCTCATTATTACTTTGCTATAGAGGGAGAAGAGATCCGGTGACAAAACACATCCCTGTCATACTCCTAGACAGGTGTATTATTTCAACTCTTGAAGAAATATTTCACCAAGGAAGACCTGGTTACCATTTGCTTGGTTTATTCTGACTATCTTTGTCTTTCCTCTGTGAATTTTTTGACAGATTTGTTACTTCTGCATTATGGTATTTTTAGTATTTCAGTTTGCTGACTCATGTGACAATCACAATCCTGTCATACAATAATAATGACAAACGTGAATAAATTAACATTTGTTTGTAATTGTCAACATTGCTTTCTAATATTGTAGATTTGTTTTTATGTAGCAAACAGTTATGTGGGTAATGGGATAAATGAGCCGGAAATGTCCATTAAATGTGAAAAGTAACAAACAAACACACAAACAAATTATTACAACTGTGATTAACCAAAACAAATGTAAACACAGATGTCGTAAGCAAAATATTGCACAATGTCTTATCTGGCATATTTCACAGCATCTCATCAGGTGCACACTGCAGAGTCAGATATCATATGAAATGAATAAATAAATAATAATTTGGCTGAAATACTAAATACATAGTCGCTAATACTGTTCGACATTGGAGAACGTTATCTCCAAGGAAGATGTGGCGAAATATGTCAGGCAGGAAATTGTGCAATATCTTGTTCATTGCGTCTGTGTTTAAATTCACAAAGTGAACACATTGTTTAGAAACAAATTTCCTGGTTACAGTTAAATATGTGGTTCACACTAACCTGTTTCTCGTTTCCACTTCCTAATCTGAAGGCTGTGGCATCCAACATTTTTGTCTGGTTTGGGACACCAAATCCAACTCTGTGGCCCAACAAGTGACTCCCAGTAACTGTATCCACGATGGGTCTGTGTGAAGAAAATGGATTCTGTGCTGCTAACCCCTGCATATTTATGTATTTCTCATAACAGTTACAATCCTCCTTCAACCTCTTTTCTTATCCTCCTCCTTCTTTGTTTCTGCTTCTTCTTCTTTTTAACCTTTTTTTCTCTTCTTCATCTTGTCCCTTTTCTTTTCCCTCTTCTTGTACTTCTTCCTCTTTTTGTACTTCTTATTTTTCTTCTTTCTCTTCTTGTACTTCTTCTTTCTCTCCTCCTCTTCTTGTACTTTTTCTTTCTCTTCTTCCTCTTCTTGTACTTCTTCTTTTTCTTCTTTCTCTTCTTCAACTTCTGTTTTATTTCTCTTCTTTTCCTCATCCTTCTTTTTATCTTCTTACTCCTTCTTTTCTTCCTCTTCCCTTTCAGGTGTCTATTCGGAAAGAAAACATCGGTGATCACGACTTTCCAATTCCCTCTTTCATCTGATAATTTTATGAAGCTCATGTTGCTTACGCTACTATTCACTGCCCTGTGAATGTTAGTTTTCCACATTCACCTGTCTCTGTCTTACTGTGCAGCTCTAGCCTCATATTTCCCACACAGAACTGATTCCTCTATTTCACAAAAACTGGAACACATTGTGACAACCGGAAAGATTTGCGGAAAGAGAGATAGAGAAAGACAGCGTTAGAAGATTCTTGGCAGTCTTGTTTCATGGCACAGAAGGGAGTCAACGCACGAATTGATCCATGACGTCAGAGATCGTAATTTGTGGAGAGGCTTGATTGTCCACGCCTGCCAGCAAGGCACTGGATGATGATTTCACCTCTTCTATTGATGTATGCTATAAATTTCATTTGTTTTGTTTCCTTATAGTTTTAACAATTGGTCTAGCAGGGATATGCAAATAACCTCTTGATGAAATAGTTAGTCGCGGTTCCAACTTCACGGCAAAGGGTAGCCCCAATATGCTCTGTTCCTGTTCCAGTGAATATCACACAAAATACTCTTCACTGCCCCATGTGAAAAGTGGAACAGACAGGAGTCTTGACAAACCAACAGGTATACTATGCATAATGCTGCTGCCAGAATGCCAACACAAAAGTCCGCCACAAAAAATACAGTTCTTTGTCGATGGAAGCGGCAGTCACTAGAAAACCAGCAATCACTCATTACTGCATAAGGTAACCCAGTTAGTTCAGCGACCGGCCGGCCGTCATTTTTCTGAACATGAAGTTCCACCACACACAACCGCGGACATATGTAAAAGCACTCCATACGAAATGCACAGCTCACGGTGTCGCTCCACGCACTCAACTCAGTAGCAGGTGACAGAACTATGCACTACCAGTCCAACATGAGGAAAATGTGTAAGGAAACCATAGCAACAAGCATAAAAACTCTAGAGCCCTTAACAACTCAACTGCCTATCCTCCATATTGGGGACAGAAGTGTGTTCGAACTGTCTTACTGTGCAGCTCTAGCCCAATATTTCCTACACAGAACTGATTCCACTATTCCCCCTCTTCTGTTGATGTATCCCATAAATCCCATTTGTCTTTTCCTTTATGGTTTTAACAACTGATCTAGCAGAGATATGCAACAAACTTCTTTCATAAGATGATGCAATGCAATGTATACATGATCATCTCAAAGAGGTAGTAAACCTCATCATTATTTGCCGCCATACCAACAATCGTATATAAAACCAACCTGGTTAATACATTATCTGTAAATGAATTATTGTCACTGTACATCAAATCAAGCTTTAGCCATCATTTTAATGAGGTGGCAAGCTACATAGGATGAACAGAAAGACAATTAGAAAATCAGGTAGGAAAACACATATCAATATGGGTGGAAAAGAAAGTGCAAGAATATTCTGACAACTTGATGCAGTCAACGAGCCATAATAAATCCCACTTTGTCCATCACGCAGCAGCTGTTAAATTTTCACTACGTGGTCATAAAGTTTGTTGCATATCCTTTACAGGACATCATAGTCAACCCACCATTTTTTGGCTGCTTGTGATTTCTCAGCAAGTTTAGGTTTAGTAATTTCCTATTGCTTTCTGAACGACCGACGTTCATACCATTTTATAAAAACCAATGCAAGGTGGTCTGCTGCCAAACTGCCCACCGCTGTTTTTCCAATGCAGTATTACGTATTGCGCGTGTAACCCAATCATCACAAAGCCAGTCTGTATAGAAAAGGCGCTTATATTGTTTATATCGTCTTGATTGAAATCATGATTTAACTCAGTATATTTCTAGTAACAATCATGACTGAAGCCATTGTCTCTAAAGCAATAATCTCTACACTTACCCTGGCTTCGGAAGTCGGGCATGTTTATCCGGAAGAGAATCCATATTTAACGTCTGCACTTTCATCATGTTGGTAGCATTTTTCAGAAAAGGAATATCAATGACAGCCGGAATCAATACTAACTCTTTAGCTGAACGGATTCTTTGAGACTGGCTGCTAGTAGGGGTTGAATCGGATATACTTATGACTTTGCTCATGTCGTATGAACTGGTGGGAGGAGAGTATTTTTTCTTGGAGTTTTTCAACTTTGAATGAAACCTGTGTAGCTGTTGCTCCCTCTTATTTGCAAACTGGGTTGTAGTTGCCACTGGTGGTTTGTTTTGTGTTTGGTGTTGTTTATCAGACATCTGCACCAGTAAACTATCTAGCTGAGGGGAAGCCAGTGACGCATCCTGCTGGAAAACGGTTTGAGAAAACACTGTCATTGGTGAATACTGTTGATTTGAATGCGGTTTTCGCAAGTCAGATAAGTCACTTCTGGTTGGCAACAAGGCGATAGTGTCTGAACATGTATGCTGTTGTCTATACTGTTCAATATAGTGATTGGTATCTAGGTAATGCTGGAATATAAAATCTTCAGAAGAAAGTGTTTTGCTTTTTGAGTCACGAGCAATGGAAATATCCTTACTCACAGATCCTGCAGCTAGTTTTGATTTAGACAATCCACTATTTTCTGTCCTTCTGTATACAACGTTAGGATCAACATGCCAGCCACAAAATGGGATTGCACGATAAGATCTACATTTCTGCATATTTCCATTGCTGTTCTTTCCCCCATTATTATCGCTCACAATAGGATTCGTTCCTTCAGTGATACAATTATGAGAACCATTCTTCTGCCAGCGACTTGCCCGGATTTCTCTATTCAATATCTCTTTAGCAAGAATTTCATCGTCTGCTTCCAACAGTCGTTCTTGAATTGCAATATCTCGAAAGGAACTGAAACCGCCATAAACATCAGTGGCACTATCTTCAACTGTGTACATGGCTTTGACATGGCTGTAGTTAATATTTCTCGTGATATTTTAATTCACTGCTACGTACGGGATTTGTCATTCTACAACAAAGTGCCATACTTTCACTATGATTTCTTCTTGAATTCTTCTTCTTGCAGGTAACGTCGAATGAGTCCTGACACAAAACGAACACACAAACTAAGGACGCTGTTGGCAGGGATGCATACTTCCGGTCTTCCTTCTATCATAATTGTTGCACGCTAAATGTCTTAAATTAAATAATAAACCAAACATAAGCTTTTAAATAGAAATATTGATAAATATTTTAACCAATAATAATGTTATACAACGTTAAAGTTTTTTCATATGTAAATTTTTTTCCATTATGCCACAAAATGTGTCCTTAATTGTAATATTTGATCAGGTTAACACAGTAAAAATAACAGCCATTACGACAATCTCTAATTCTATTATTATAATTCTTACAGATATAGACACCAACGTCCTAAAATTTTGTTTAATTTTGCAGAGTTAATGAAAACTGTGTACTACATTTAATGTAATTCAACTTATATTTTACAAATTACAACGACAATTGTCGCATTTTGTAAATAGGAAATAAAACAGATTTTGGTTGAGGACATGCGCACTTGAGTGTTGTTGCATTCCTGTTTACCCCGGCAACTGAGAAAATGTGAGGAGTTTGAGTTGATGTTACAGTTCTCTTCCATAGACGCGAATGCATTTGTGTGAAATTTGCAACTAGAATATTTAATGTGGCTTCAAGAATCTATGTTAAATTTCACATCTATATAATTTATGTTAAGTTTATGACTTATAATTTTGGTGGCTTGGGTTTTCTGTGACACCTGCTGGCGATTTGCAGCAGACCGCCTTGCGTTGGTTTTTTTTAATGAAAATGGTGTGAGTGCCGGTAGTTAAGAAAGCAGTGCAAACTACCGAACGTAAACTTGCCAAGAGATCACAAACAGCCAAAAATGCTGGAGTTGACTGCTATGTCCAGTAAAGCTATACAACTAACTTTTTAGTCTTCTGTCAGAAAGTTCTTACTTTTTTCCTTATTCATCTCCTTCTTTCATCTCCTCCTTCGCTCTTCTTTGTGTATTCTAGAGCATGGCTTAATGAGGTTGGGTGGCAAGTCCCCTTTCTGGCCACATCACAAGAAGAGAAAAATGGAATTTGCTCTAGCGACGCATCATCATCATCAAGTGCCCTGCCAGCTGGCATAGGCGTTCATGGCTCTCCACAGATCTCAGTCTTTGGTTTTCTGGATCAACTCTGCTGCTGATATTCCTCCATGCCACCGTCTCAATCCATCCAGTATTGTCCGGATGTTTAAAAATGAGCACTCTTATCCATTCTGCCACATGCTGAGCTCATGCCATCCTCTACAAGTTAATGGACTGCCCTTTTCTAAATGAGGACTTTCTGGTTAGATCTGGCAGTGTCAGTCACTGCAGGTTGAGAACTCTTGAAGGATGTGTTCAGCATGTTTCTCTGTTCTCTAACTTAAGCATAAAATAAGTTTTGCGAAAGATTACAGTAAAATGTTGAGCTCATGAACAAAACCGGACACATTCCAGTGAATCATGAAATTAGAAAAACACACTGGCACTGGATAGCATATATCGAAGAAAAAAAACTTATCATAAGCATAATTAGGCAGACATTATTCTGGAAACCACAAGGTAAAAGAAATACCACCACTATCATCAAGTATTCCAACCATTGGGCTAGTTGTGAAGCTTCTTGAACATTCCATTCCGTAATGTCTGTCATGTACTGTTCTCTGTAATGTCATAGAAATATGGGTATCTAGTTGGTCATACGTGAAAATATACTTGTTCTTGCAGCAAGGCACTGTTGTCATTTGTATGAGACCCAAACACCGGTCCGCCATGATGGAAAACCAAACACATAACACAGTATCGGTGAACACCCACCAAAGATGGTTTCGCTCAGATGCACAAACTCCGTAGTGCTGGCGAAAATCTTGAGAAGAAAGGAAACTCCTGGTTTACATCCTGGCACAAATAATTACATGCAAGAGATGGAACTATCCATATTTTACATGAGAATAACAACCATCCACTGCCATTTTGACCGAAAAGCCAAGTCATTTGCAGGCTGATATACTGAATGTTCAACAAGATATAAGACTTGTGCAAGAACCAAGTGATGACTGTGAATTTACAACATGGTCAGACTGCGAGAACAGCAAGTTAAAAGAGGTGTGGCCAGACAAGAA
Organism: Cepaea nemoralis; assembly: GCA_014155875.1. Taxonomy (NCBI): domain Eukaryota; kingdom Metazoa; phylum Mollusca; class Gastropoda; order Stylommatophora; family Helicidae; genus Cepaea; species Cepaea nemoralis. The sequence goes on from JACEFZ010013769.1 coordinate 432,726, forward strand.
CACTATGCAGGAAGCCAAAGAAGATTAATAAAACAACACAGAACATGAGCCGCTACACGCTGCAGGATTTACTGAGGAGGGAATCTGAGCACTTATGGACTGAATGGTTTGATGTGCAATAAGGATGATCTTAAAAAAAAGTAGCTTAAAAGTCGACAGGGTCGACTTCATTGCACCAGGTTTTATCCCATATGTCTCGGTCTCTTTCCGCAGCACAGAAAGCGTCGCACAAAGCACGAACTCCGTAGCTTTTAGCAACGACCCACGGGAGTCTCCGAAACATTTAACTCGTAAACCGAAGGACGCGGCCCGGAATCGAACCCATAACCTTCGGAGCACGAGTCAAACGGCTTGACCATAGGTCAAGGATGATCTGTCAACTAACTATTGTCATTTGGAGGTGACAGGTTCAAATCCCATTCAGTAAAAATAGCTTAAAATGTGTATGTTGTCTAGTGCGTCCTCTAATTCTTCTACTTCTATGAAGGTCAAAGAAACATGTGCAGTCTGTAATGTCATGTATGTCTGCGTTGATTGATCTGTGACTGGGGGACGTAAATTACAAATACCTCAGAAGTCGGAGTGGGTTCGCCTGATATCAAGGAACACTTAGTTAGTCTTTCCTCTTGAGCCTAAGTCGGCGCATAGGATAGAAGTCATGGCTCTCCATGCCTGGCGGTTCGCTGCTACCTGTTGTAGATCTTGGATGTTCACTTGGCCGTTGAATGAGCCTTCTCCAATGATGGTTCTACGCAGGGTCTCTCTTGGTCTTCCCCGTTTTCTTTTCCCTACTGGTAGGAACACTAGTAATAGGGAAAGCTAATCCACAGGCCGGTCTCCCTGGTGAAGGGGTTAAGGACGCTGTTCGTAATCCCGTATGTCCACGTACGAAACATAGCTGCGCAAGATTCAGCAGTTGATCGCATCGCGTTTGTTTCTTACAGAAAGGTATGTGAGCTGGTCGTTCAGAAAACAATGGCAAACTACTTAATGTAAAACTTGCCAAGACAACAACGGCAGTAAAATGCTGGTGTTGACTGCAACGTCCTGTAAAGGTTATACAACCATAAATTTTAAAACTCCACAAGCAAAACATTAACTCAATGCACTAGAAGCAGTAGCACGTGTATGGACTACGCTTGAGTTCAAATCTAGCAAATGCAAAACAAGCAAACAGAAGAAGAAGAAGAAGAATGGAGACTTTCTAATTGAAGATCAGTGCAGCACACCAAACATCGGAGGCAGCTCACAAGTTAACATAGGGCTGGTAAGTTAGTCACTACACCGATAGATTTGGTATGGAGGATATCGGACCACTCAAGGTCAGATCTGGTGTTTTCATCTCCTCGTTTGGATTATTAAGCAGACAACTAACTCACACCAAGCCATTCTGTCTGTGGCTATCTCATGCAGCTCCCTCCATGTTTTCATCATATTTTAAATTTTTCTCTAATTTGCTTCTCCATGTGTATTATCCTCTATTTCGTTATTTCTGCCAACTGTGCTGTCTTTGGCTGCCCTTATATATGTTGATTGATTTAGTGATTTAAGAACTGACATCACAGCATTCAGGGCATTCCCATAGGCACTTCGTCCCCATCTTCAGCAGCCGGTGAAGAGTTCCAACACCAATAGTGCCAATAGCAGTTCTTATATATGTTCTCAATATATTATTCGTCTCTGTCTCTAATTTCCTTCTCCATATGTATTTAGGTCTTTCTCTGTTTCATTATTTCTACCAACTGTGCTGTCTTTGACAATTCTTACATAATTCTAACACTCCAGATATCTCGATTGTGTCCGTCTCGAGTGCTGGAGGTCCCGGGTTCAAGCTCCGGTGAGGGCTGGGATTTTTTCACGTGGGCTTCTATAGTATGTCCACATTTGTTTGCCTTCATTCACGATCAATTATTTTGAAAACTGTCTGTTGCATTGTTATGAAATTTTTCCAGCCGTTGTATATTTACCCCCACCCAAGGAATATGTCTTTGATAGGTCCAAAAACAACTTAAATCATTGAAAGCGACGACATTCCTTTGATGTTTTGCTTAACAACTAGTGATTTCTCGCTAAAAAAGTTAAGTTTACGGTAATGGGGACCTGCAAATTCAGATGACAAACAAAAGGCGTATCCGGATTCGTATGGGAGTGGGTGCAATGAAAGTAGTAGCTTACAATCGACAGGGTCGGCTGCATTGCACCGGGTTTTTATCCCATATGGTTCAGTTTCTTTCTGCAGTGCGGAAAGCGTCGCACAAAGCACGAACTCTGTAGCTCCAGCGACGACCCTCGGGAGTGTCCGAAAAAAAATGCACTCTTGAAATGAATGACGCGGCCCGACAGATAGACAGACAGACAGACAGATAGACAGACAGACAGAAAGGTAGGTAGGTAGGCAGAAAGGTGGGTGGGTACATGGGTGGATGGCTGGCTGGGTCGGTCGGTCGGTCGGCTGGCAGGCAGGTAGGCAGATAGATAGATAGGTAGATAGATAGATATATAGATAGATAAGCAGGCAGTTAGGCAGATAGATAGATAGATAGATATCGGTCAGTCGGTCGGTTGGCCGGCCGGCAGGCAGGCAGGCAGGTAGGCAGATAGATAGATAGATAGATAGACAGACAGATAGATAGATAGATAAGCGGGCGGGCAGGCAGACAGATAGATAGATAGATAGATCCCCGCCAGAAGCCGGGCCTTGTCAACTAGTTTATTTATATAATCACGTTTCATGAAAGAACCCCCATTTGGAGACACCTCTGAATCTTCGCGCTGTTTGTTTCAAAACTGAAATCACGTGAAAATTTTTTTAAATGCCGGGACGTGTCTTGGTGAAGCTGTAAGACTGTTAAAATCATGGACGTAATCTCTAAGTCGTAATTAATATACCGCATATAATCTAACTTTGAAATCTGCTGTAAAATCTCCAGAAGAAAATTTTTTTGTTGGGTGGACATAATGATAGGGTTATATACTAAATCTCATCATTTTCCCTCAGTTGGTTACTGAGATATTGAATTTTATATTGAGGCAACAAAAAACAAAACCACTATAGTAACAAAATTTCCCCTGGTCACTGGGTAGTGAGATCGGACGCCCGTGTGTATTTTTGCATGCGTAAAAAATCCCTTGGCAGTTGGAAATAAAAAAAAAGTAGCCTAACGGTGCTACCCGGGCAAAAGTTTATAGTTAAACATCTACCCAAAGCAATTCAGGATCCTCGCCGGTGCTACGGAGTTCGTACACTGAGCTGAGATTCGCTGGACTCAGGCTTGAGTTAGGAGTAGAATGGAGCACTTATGGGTTACACCTGTGTGCTGTGATGTTGATCCGTTAACTAAACTAAACAAACTCCAGGTATGAATTCTTGAGACTAGTTGAAAGCAGGTAAGTCATCGATTTAGACTGCAGCCTTTTGCATGTGGATTAGCTTTCCATAATACCAGTTGTCAGGGTCTTAAACCTGGCTCGTTAACCTAACACATGTGAGACAGTACAAGTACAACGTGATTCGACTTGAGACTCAACGACACAACGTTCAATGGATTTATTTACAGATCATGTACAATACGATGATCATTACAATATACATGCTATACTTCAATACACTTACATACACAATACAGCTCACAGTCTATCTCTCAAGATGAACAGACACTCGACTTTCGGGCACAGAAACCACACAACGCCTTTCTCTCATCAGACGTCCAGTCGAGTCCACGTCCCAGAGCTGTCTCTATAGCTCGCAACGTGCCTCCCCACCTGAAGTGGCTTCACGAGGCATGCGTGCGTCTTGCTTCGTCCTTGCCTGACCGCTGGCCGTCTCGTCAGCCAGCAACCTCGCAGGCAGGTAACTACTACTCGCCTGGCGGGCGTAACGAAGTTACGGCATCCCGGCTGGGGACTCAGTCGCCTGGCGGGCGTAACGATGTCACTGCATCACGGCACTACTCTAGACTCTGACATGCTCCCCCGGGGCAACTTCATGAAAGATGTCATCTTTCATGTATACTATATGTACATACTGGGTTAATATTTTAACCTTGTCAGAGTCGACCCTTCTGTTGTTATATACATTGGTATCAAAATACATAGACATACACATCTTGACATAGAAACATATAAGAAATGGCAGTTGTATACAACGACATGTGGTGTTCAACCTTTAACACTTGTCAAGTTTCATCCTCTCGATGGCTGATTACCTCAATTGCATTATTGACCCAGTCAGATCGATAGTACCAGCTTCCCAAGCATCTACCTCGCAGCCTCCAAAGAAAAAGTAATAATATGGTTTTTGAAACAAAAACCATCTGGCTAGACCGAAATACGGCTTTATATAAGTCGCATTAAACGCTCAAACCCTGACCTCATTTGGCCAGGAGCTCTTGTGTTGGTCTGCAATGTCGGTAACCCTCTACCATGCCCAGTAGATGGCTTCTTGGTGTGTTAACAATCTGGCAACAACATGGTTATTTATATACAACACATAATCGTATACATTTCACATTATAGCCCTTTGTGTAATGATGTAATAACAATTAAATGAAAGGGGAATAACTTCAAAATTTATAAAATATAATATTTTACAATAATTATTCTATTTCTCAGCGTCATAGCTTGATGTTTCTTCATACTAGCGAGAAAAAGTCGATAGTATGAATAAATTAATCAAGATATGATTCTAAGATTACACTACATAAAAAATATTAATACACAATTCGTGTATTCAAAATTGTTGATTCCTAAAGATTTTAGAATCGTCATAGCTTTTTAAACTTTTGTTTGTCGTCTGCTAATTTTGAACTAAATTTCTAACTAATCCGGAAGTACACACGAACACTAAACAGCTGATGTTGAAACTTGTAGAACACACTTGTTCCGGTCTGATGTAGTTACGGAATGTACAATGTTCTAATCGTTCATGTGTTGGTTGTTTCACTGGAAAAACTTCTGGATTTCGATTGACTGCAGTGGTGTAGATGTCAATGTTCAGGTCACGCTTTCACACATGGATTTAAAATATCACTGGAATGTTCCACTCGCAGATACCACTGTCAAATTGGATAGTTCGCTTACGGTAAGTTTCGAGCGAATGTGGCACTGTTCTTGTTTTGTAATATATACAATTAATAAAGTTCGCTTTCTACCACACACTACACAATTATACACGACAATCACTACATTAATTAGTAAAATAAGAACACTATATATATTGGGAGTAAACCCTATCACATCACATCGTAGACATTACACAGCTTTCGTGAATGAAAAAAAATATTCACTAATGGATGGCTGTGTTGATCTGAGTGTATTCTACACACTGCACTCAGACATTGGTGCTCACTGGGTCGGTCGGACAACGGGACAAAAGATCGGCAATCGTGTTGGTTCTGCCTGGGATATGTCGAACCTCGAAGCTGTAATCTTGGAGCTTAAGAGACCAGCGCGCTACCATTTGGTTTGAAGGTACACCTGAATTGATAAATCGCAATGGACTACTGTCAGACTCCACAATGAAATGGCGTCCTAGGAGGAATCTGGACAATTTAGTTATACCCACCACTAGAGCTAGGGCTTCCAACTGAGGTATTGACCAAGCCCGTTCTCTCGGTTTCAGTTTCCTGGAGACGAAGTACACAGGATGAAGGATGTTATTATGCTCCTGCAACAAGACTGCTCCAATCGCCACGGAGCTCGCGTCTGTACGCAATCTGAAAGGGATATGTAGATTGGGCAACTTCAGAATAGGATTATTTAAGCTATTATCAGAAAAACAAGATAATACTTTATGGAATGCAAATTTTAGGCATTCATTGCTTACAATTTTCTCCGGTTTATCTTTTGTTAGTAAGTTAGTAAATACTTCGGTCAGTTCAGAAAAATCAGGTATGAACTGCCTGTAATAATTTATAAGTCCCAATAAACTTCTGACTTGCTTTTTCGTAGTCGGAAGTGAGAGTTTTAGTATCTTGGACACAATGTTATCGTCTGTCGTGACAAAGCCATTGGATATTTTGTACCCCAAGAAGGATATTTCCTGGTAGGCTATGTCTACTTTTGCAGGCTTTACCGTCAGTCCGTGCTGTCTAATGCGTTCAAAAGTCTGTTCTAATGTCTTTATGTGGTCTGTCATCGTCTTTGTGTGAACACAAATGTCATCTATATAGCAAATTATGTTCGGTATATCTACTAGTAGAAGTCGTGTCATACGTACGAATGTAGCTGGGGCATTGACAAGCCCAAATGGAAGTTTGCACCATTCGTACAGTCCCCAAGGTGTGGCTGTCAGATGTCTACTCTGTTCGTCTACCGCTATTTGCCAGTAACCTTTAGTCATGTCTACCTTCGTAAAGAACCTAGCGTCTGTCAGTTCTGTCAGTGGATCTTCTGAGTTTGCCATTGGCTCCAGATCTAGAAGAGTTATCTTATTGAGCTTTCTATAGTCGACACAGAGTCTTATCGTGTTGTCCTTTTTGCGTACTATGACCATTGGAGATGAGAAGTCTGATTGGGATCGTCTTATGATGTTATTTTTCTCTAAGTTGATGATCTCCTGATGTAAGTGTTCTTTGTAATGCAATGGAATGGTGTATGGTCTGCATTTTATGGGTGTCTTTGACGTGAGTGTGATGTGATGTTGTACTAATTCTGTTTGTCCTGGATTGTTGAAGAAAATGGTGTTGTACTGTTGTATGAGCTGTTTGCAACTGTCTGTTTCTGCTTGAGTTAACTTTGGGTTGATTTTAATTTCCTTCAAGCAGTTCGTCGTGTCTTCTTCTTCTTCTTCTTTCGTTCGCTTGAAATATGTCTATATCTGCAATGTCGTCTCTTGCATGAATTGAACTGTTTTTTTCAGTTCACACAGTGGTCCATAGAGTTTATCTTCCACTGTCGTCTCTCTAGGCCAGAAGGTTAGCCTAGATATGTTATATTTTGGGCAGTCTTGGAGTATGTGCTCTGCTGTCTGCGACGCCAATCCACATGTGCACATGGCTGTTTCACCAATCTTGAATTTTGTATACATGTGGTTGCGTAATCTATTGTGTCCTGTTCTGAGGCGCAGAATAATGACTTGTTCTGGTCTGTCCATAATGTGGTAGTCATCTTGAGCAGGTTTTGGTGGCTTTCTGACTGATTTGATCATTCTTTTCTTTTGGTGGTATGTAACGGGCACATCAGGCTGTTCCTCTTTGGCTCCTTCCTTAGCCAATTGATCAGCTCTGTCGTTTCCGGGTACTCCACAGTGGGATGGTATCCACTGTATGGTGACTTTATGCTGACTGCTAAGTTCAGAAAGTAGTGTCCTTAGTACTGGCAATTTCCCAGAGAGGAGCGCCTCGAGTACTGATTTTGCATCTGTTAGTAGCACCACAGGTTGAGTACCATTGCTGTTATTTAGTAATTTCTCTGTTGCTATCTTGATTGCCTCAATTTCGGCATCATAGTTATGGCAGTACTTTCCTGTCGGTACTCTGGCTGTGTCCCTAGTATTATTTGGGTATTCTATGTACACTCCCGCTCCTCCATTTCGAACAGCATTTTGTGCTGACCCATCTGTGTAGACTCGGATCCAGAGGTCCTGTGGGTATTCTTCATCAAGGAAGCTGAGAGTGGCTGTTCTGCGCTGCACACTGTTCTGTTCTTCCTTGTCAAATATTCCTCTCACTTTAGTCTGGATTTGTAACGATAGTCTATGCTCATCTTTCCATGGAGTTCGCTCTGGAATAGTTGTTAGGGGGATACCAACTGTGGGCAGATCAGTGGTTTCTCTGCAGAGTCGTTTGGCCTGGTGGATAAAACTACTTCTTTTCAACCGCCCCATAGCTAGGTTTTCAAATCTGTTCTTCATAGGGTGGCCTGGCAAGCTGAGGAACTTTTCTGCTTGTATTAGCGTTTTCGTATCTCTGCGCTCACTCAGTGCCTGTGTCCTCCCCATCTTCTCCATTTCCACTATAGGGGTTGATCTCATCCCTCCTGTGGTGACTCTAAGTGCTTGATTTTGCACCTTGTCCAGCTCTTGTAGTGTGGTATTTGATGCTGAACACCACGCAGTTGACCCATATTCCAGGTGTGGTCGTATGCTCTGTTGGTAAACTTTGCTAAGTATTTTCGTACTGGCTCCCCATGTGGTTCCACTTAGCTTTCTCAGGATGGCTATTTTCCTTCTGGCTTTTGCTACTGCTTTGTTGATGTGCTTTCTCCATGTCAGCTTGCCATCAAATGTTACTCCAAGGTATGTTGGTTCTTTATCTTCTCTTAGGGGTGTTCCATTTATCTGGATGATCCCTGCCTTTTGTTTTGGAGAGAGGGTAAATAGGGTTGTGCTGCACTTGTCAGTGTTTATGCTGACACACCATCTATTTGCCCATACAGCAAATGTATCTACAGCTCTTTGTAGCAATCTGGTGGCCACTGATGCATATTCATTTGTGCTCCATAGAACCAGGTCATCGGCGTACATTGCCGCTTTAATTCCATGCGGTAGGTGAGCAACAAGATCATTGATGAAGATTAGAAAAAGTGTGGGGGACAAGACTCCGCCCTGGGGGACACCGTGACGCAGTAGTACTTTCTTGCTCTTGAGTCCGTCTATCTGTACTCGGGCTCTTCTGTTGTGCAAGTATGCTTTCACCCATTTGTACATTCTTCCATTGACTTTGCAGTTTCTCAGTTTCTTCATCAGACCTTCTTTCCAGACTTTGTCAAAGGCTTTCTTCAGATCTATCCATGCCGCAAGCACCAGCTTCTTCTCTTGGAATGCATCCTCAATTTCTTGAGAGAGGTAGGTTGTCTGATCTTCCGTAGAGTAGCACTGCCTAAAGCCAGCCTGCTGTGGCACAAGGATGTTTTTACTTTCAATGTACCACTGCAGTCTGTGATTGATGATGCGCTCCAGTGTTTTGCAGAGACAGCTGGTGAGGCTAATTGGTCTGTAGCTAGAGGCAATGGAACCATCTTTCCCTGATTTTAGGAGGGGTATCATGATTGCTTCTCTCCAGGCTTGTGGAACACTGCCTAAGGTCCAGCTGTTATTGAAGATCTGCAACAGCTTTGTTTTGGCCTCTGTTCCTAGGTTCCTGATCATTTCATTGGAGATACCATCAGCTCCTGGTGACTTTCTCATTTTCAGTTTTGATATGGCTAGCTCCAGTTCGCTGATTGTGATGGGTGCCTCCAGAACCTCATGTACTATTTCCTTCTGTCCTGTATGTTGTCGTTTCTCTCGAATCTCTTGTTGTTTCTCTGGACTAATTTTGATATTGCTATCTTGTGCGAACGAGTCCGCAAAATGGTCAGCTGCTTGCTTTCTTGTTAAGATTTTTCCATCTTTATGTAGTGCAATTTTTGAGTTTCTCCCTGTGCCCTCGTCATTAAGCTGTTTTATTAGCTTCCACAATTTCCTTGTGTCTCTTTCAAAGTTCAGAGACTCTGTTTTCTCCTGCCAGCTTTTCCGTCTAGCCTGCAGCTTGGCCCTTTGAAATTTGGCTTTTGCATGCTGGAATTTATTGTGGTGCTCTTGGCTGGGTGTGGCCTCTGCTTGCTTTCTAGACACTTCAACATCATTATGCAACTGTTCCAGTTCACTACTCCAGTAGGGTTTATATTGTTTACGGGCTCCTCTTGGTACTGTTTCTCGCGCTGCCTGTAGTATGCATTTCCCAAACTCTTCAACTGCTTTATTTATGTCTTTCTCAGTGTTCAGGTTTCTAACCAGTATGCTGGTGCGATGCTTGTACATTGCCCAGTCTGCTTTCTTGTAGTTCCACCTCGAGAGGGTGCTGCTTTCACTTACAAGCTCATTTTCTACGGTTAGAAAGACTGGCCGATGGTCACTGCCACCAAGTTGTTTCCCAACAGTTCGTGTAATGTTCCACTCCAGGTCTGGTGAATGAAAAGCCAGGTCAGGTGTAGTTGTAGAGTGCCATGATCTCGAGTAGAAAGTATGTGGGTCGGACGGCTTGTTAATCAACATGAATCTATTCTCATCCTGCCAGTCTTCCAGTCTCTCTCCTCTCTGGTCCATGTGATCATAGCCCCAGCTCTGCGAGTGGCTGTTGAAATCGCCACACACAATCATTTTTTCTTTTAGTGGTAGAGTGTCCAGTGCCTGTGGGCGGTCACTTGGACAGTAGTAATTGATCAGATGTAGATCTGTATTACCTGTCTTAAGTTTAAGTGTCTGATACTCAGCCCCTTCCATGTAGACTTTGATTTGGGAAGCCATGATGTTATTTCTTACAAGGGTCAGTATCCCACCTTTTCGCCTGTTCTTTCGGTCAGATCGGTAACACTGATAGCCTCTGATTTTGAAGGCTATATTTTCATTGAGGTGAGTTTCTTGCAAGCAACATATGCTTACTTTTTCTTGGTCCAAGATATTTTCTAATTCTATTTTTTTGTTGCTGACTCCCTCCGCATTCCAGTGCATTATTTTAAGTCTTCGTTTAGTATGGCCAGTCGTCCTATTCTCATGTCCCCTGGCTCCACAGGACATCTGAGAAGGACCTCCAGTAGTTGGGGTTGGACCCTTTCGAGACATAGGGCCCGGCACTGCACCTGCCTGGGGGTCCAAAGCAGGGCGAGCACCATAACGATTAGCAGTAGTCGACATATTCCATTTTGCGTGATTGCGTGGCATCCTGATTTCTGTGGTGCGCCTCTTGGCTGGTTGCCTCCGTCTTCAGCACCTTTCTTTGCTAGAGCAGACTGTGGTCTCACTCGAGTGTAGATGTGTACGCGCGCACACACCTGTCTGCGCATGCATGTACGTGCATACACATCTAGAGCATACTGGTTATTTTCTGGCGCCAGAGACTCGCCGTCGCCCCTTCTCCTGTTAGTTTAAACAGGTCCGCCACGTGAAGGCCAGGAGTTGGACTTTTGCTGCATAGGTTATGTATTCACGAGCCATTGAGGTATTTGAGCAATGTTGGGCGCTCACCCCAACACCGCGCCTCGGCTACATACAGCAACATTTGGAACCCTTCGTTGTGTCTAATGCAGGTGTTGGAATTTTGTCACTAGCCTCGTCATCTTCATGGTCTATTATCACTGTACAAGCTGTTGTATCGTCTTGTTTGTTGTCTCTGTTGTAATATGGTCTTAGCATATTGACATGGAATATTTTGTGTTTGTCTTTTATTTGGATCTCGTAGTCTACAGGTGAAATCTGTCTCGTCACTTTAAATGGTCCTTGCCAAGAATCAGTCAGTAAGTGTCTGTCACTAGGTAGTAGAAGAAGAACGTCCTGTCCAGGTGTCAATGTTATTGTCCTGTTACCTTTGTCAGCATATTGTCTATAAGTAGCACCAGATAATTTTAGTGCATCCTTTGCAATTATACAAGATTTGATGATTCTTTCACGCAATGATGTAACGTATACGTATGATGATATGGGTTTAAGTACTGGAGTGGAGTCAGTTAACATTTGATGATAAATAGTTAATGGGCCACGTGGTTTGGCACCATAGATAAGTTCAAAAGGAGAGAAACCTGTACTAGAATGTGGTACCTCGCGATAAGCAAAGAGAATAGCAGGTAAATATACGTCCCAGTTATTGGGATGCTCTTGCGTGACTTTAGCAAGCATGTGCTTTAAATCGCCGTTAAATTTTTCTATTATCCCACTCGAGTGAGGATGGTACGGGGAATTGAAACATTGCTTCACTCCCAACATTTTGGTGAAAGCTTGAGTAGATGCGGCGATAAACTGAGTTCCCCTATCTGATTGGATAGTGTCTGGAAATCCTATCCGAGAAAATATATGGAAGAAAACTTCCATTATATCATTGGCAGTTATGTTCTTTAGCGGAATCGCTTCCGGCCAGCGGCTACATTGATCAATGACAGTTAGAATATATTTATTCCCTCTAGTTGTTGTCTGATTAAGAGGGCCCACTATGTCGACAGATATTTTCTCAAAAGGTCGACTGGCTAAGTCAGTAACTTGTAACTTTGCCTGTGGGTGTTTACCTTTCTTTACAAGTTTTTGGCAGATGTCACAACTTCTGCAATATTGTTTAATGTCATTGCAAAATTTGGGCCAATGAAACTGTGTTAATAATCTTGATCTGGTCTTAGCGTATGCCATATGCCCTGCAAGAGGTATATCATGGGCAAGATGTAAGGCTTGCTTACGATACTCAGTTGGCAAAACAGTTTGCTCTGTTGTGCTGTCACCTCTGGTATAATACCTAGTGAGGATACAATTTTTCAAAGCAAAATGCCATTTTGCATTTTTGGTTACCTTTGGCTTTTGGCCGATCAGATTAAAATATTTCGACAATGAAGGATCAGCCTTTTGAGCTGTTACAAAAGTTTCCTTCATGGTTTTAGAAGGTAGTGATACTGGGCTAAGCATTTGTATAGCCTCAGTTTGGTTACTTTCATCTTGCACTCTAGCAGTAGCTCTGGTTACTGCGTTCACACATTCAATGATATCAGATGGTGATGAAACAGTGTTATCAATGATGTCATGAGATCTTAGTGCTACATTAGCTACCATACATTCATTAGGTGGTGTAACATTATCAATGATGACATTTGATGGTGATGTTATGATATCATCAATGCAAAGAGATGTTATGTCATGAGGCATATCATTCACCTCTGGTAAATTTCCAATTATAATATCGCACACTGGGTTTGTTAGTGCTGCGCATTTTACTTTACCAGTGAGGAAAGGTGTTTGAATATATGCCCATGCTAGTGGGTACTTTTCAATATTGCCAGAGAATGTTCTGCATGTTACGTGCCTGCCTGTATAGTCTGTAGGCATTATGAACGTTCTCTTTAGACCAATAAGTGAGCTTCCCGTGTCCCGAAGGACTGTAGCAGACTTGCCATTCACGTATCCTTGATGGACGTTTATTCTGCCTTTGGAATCTACTACCAAATTAGCTTCTTCATTGGCAATAGGAATGGAGTGGCCGCATGTTAAAATGCCATCTTCATAAAAGGTATTACAAACAGTACATTTATTTGCGTTAAACATATCAAAAGCCTGTGCTGAGTTCACAGGATGTTTCTCTGATTGTTCTTCATCTGACGATGAACTGTCAAACAAGGCGGCATTTGCTTTGTTGGTCATTTGCCTACCTTTACAATCATGGCGATAATGTCCGTATGCCTTACAGAGGAAACATTTACGCAAATTTCTGAAGGATCTACGCTCCTTATCTTGTCTGTTTACCATGTTTTGTAGATAAGTATGATATGCGGGGTTCTTGTCGCACATCTCACCTTGATGGTGTGAAATTTTACAATATCTACAGTGATTATACTTCTCAGATGTAGGCTTATGAGGTTTCTGCCTACTATAGGGTTTGTCATAGTTAGCCGATGCTACAAAATTTATGTCAGTAGCTTCACTGGCAAAACAATGTTTGTTGGCTGTGTAATAAGCCGAACCACGTCTCTCAATCTCATCTACACTAGTGCATTCATTCTCTTGCAAAAATTTTGAAAATGCTGATGGAATGGATGAAATGACTTTATCTCTGATGATCAGATCTTCTAACTTTTGATAGTTTTTATCAATTTTAGCTGCTGAAGTCCATTTGGTAAATATATCTCGGACTAAGCAGAGGTAGTCAGAGAACGTTTGAGTCGGTTTTGGGCTCAACTTGCTGAATTGTTCTCTGTAACCTGCCTCATCTAACATAAAATGTGCCATAATCTTTGATTTCAGATAATGGTAATCTTTTCTGAGGTCTTTGGGGATAGTCTCAATGACTTTAAGAGGCTCCCCTGATAAACTCCTCATATAAATAATATTCCATTCAGACAGTGGAACCTGGTAATGGTCCATTAAAGTCTCAAAATTTTGGGTAAAGGCTGCGATGCAGTCACCCGAGGTATAATTACGTACGATACCTTGATATTTCTTGTACTGGTTTTCTTTCTCCAGTCTCTCAGATTTCTTAGACTCTTTGTTAATGGCAGTCTCAGTATCAAGTTGTTTGATTTTTAATTGCAATTCCAGTTCTTCTCGCTTACTCTGAGCTGCTATCTCCGCTTTCTTAAGTTCAATATCTAATTCGGCTTGTTTTGTCTTTGCAGACCGTTCTGCTTCTGCTGTTTTGCTTAGGCTGTTTCTGCCTCTACTTGCTTGGCAGCTCTTTCAGCTGCTCTTTCATCGCGTTCATTAGCTTTCTCCTGTACTAGGAGGTATTCAGAGTATTTCCTTTCGCTCCACTTCGTTAACTCATCACCTGTTAACTGTAACTTTAACCCCATATCGATGAAATCATTTAATGAAGACATGATGGAAAATGCCAATGAAATACCAGCCACACAATTTGTTACAAGTGGTTAGTAAAGTAAACAATTTACAATTGTGTTCTATTGACAATACGTGCCTAAATTTGCATCCTAAAGTATATGAAAAGAAAAATATACTCAAGTGCACCGGATGCGGTGAAGAACGGTTGGAAATCGGGCTAGGAACTGTAGGGTCGCTACTTCAAACACAAATGACCTCTACGGGCAAGGGTTTCAGATGGCACAGAAAACCTGCTTTGTTTTTGGAGGAAATAAATTAGCGTCTATTTGATGTGGTGTGCCTGCTTGTCACTAAGTTTTGATTAGGTTTGTATGGCGTTGAGTGTAATTGTAGGTCGTAATTTTGTCAGTCAACAATTTTTTTTTCAAAACACAAGTCACTTTCTTTCCAAAACTTTCTGCTTTCCACAACTTCACTTCACAAAGACAATCTAAATATATCTCAACACGCTACAACATTGATGACACATCACTTACATCAAGATGACATTCAGTAAGGACATAGACATCAAGTTTACAAGATGGCGACAAGGTCACAATGGCGACAACTTTACAATGTCGACAAGGTCAAAACGGTGACAAGTTTCACAATCACAGATGTTTTACACGTTTACAAGATCAAACAATATGTATGCACTGTACGTTCACATTTAGTCTCCATGTTTAAACAATGTAATAATATCTATCAAAATGAGCCTTCAACGATCACATTTACATGTACAATAAAGTTGGACAAAAATTCTAAGTTCACAACTCTAAGTTTAAATGTTAAATTATCTAAACTACGTTCATTTCAAAGCCGGACGAATGCCACCACGTCCACACATGTCAGGGTCTTAAACCTGGCTCGTATTTCCTAACACATGTGAGACAGTACAAGTACAACGTGATTCGACTTGAGACTCAACGACACAACGTTCAATGGATTTATTTACAGATCATATACAATACGATGATCATTACAAGATATATGTTATACTTCAATACACTTACATACACAATACAGCTCACAGTCTATCTCTCAAGATGAACAGACACTCGACTTTCGGGCACAGAAACCACACAACGCCTTTCTCTCATCATACGTCCAGTCGAGTCCACGTCCCAGAGCTGTCTCTATAGCTCGCAACGTGCCTCCCCACCTGAAGTGGCTTCACGAGGCATGCGTGCGTCTTGCTTCGTCCTTGCCTGACCGCTGGCCGTCTCGTCAGCCAGCAACCTCGCAGGCAGGTAACTACTACTCGCCTGGCGGGCGTAACGAAGTTACGGCATCCCGGCTGGGGACTCAGTCGCCTGGCGGGCGTAACGATGTCACTGCATCACGGCACTACTCTAGACTCTGACACCAGTGTCCCTCGCCATCAGGTGAACCCAATCTGACTTCAGAGGTACTTGAATTTACATCCCCAAGTCAAGGATGAAAAGTCAACATTTTAGTCCAACTAACTGGTGTAGGGGTTGAACCCTCCAACTTAGCATCAGCACACCGGATGTTTAAGAATGTGTGATTTTATCCATTCAGCCATGCTGACCTCTAATTTTAATTTCAATCCATTAATAGTTTAGTGAACATTGCCACATTACAAACATTTCTGTTCACTCAACATAATTACATTTATGATAAAATCATGCCTCATATTTAATCATATTTTGTTCCATTTTTATTTCAGATTGAATTTTAAATCACTTATCAACAATTAGCTTTTATGATATTACATCATGTAGTTGAGGGAGCCAATGCAAGATTGCATTTAACTGCTAACACAACTGACTACCAACATGCAATCTTCTGCCACAACAGTTGAGGGAGAAGATGAAGAGATTAAAAACACAACTACCACCATTTCCAGACCACGCTCCAAGAAAAAAAGTACCTTAACCAAGCTGAAAGAAAAGAAACAGAAGGAGCTGGGATCAACAGTTTCCTTGCAGAAAGAAGATGACAGTTTGTTGACTTCTGATGCTTCTAAACATCCTCATGATCATCCAAAGACAACTCCTGGTGTAAGTTCAGGTGGAGACACAGTGTTCGATGATAGAGATGGAAACAGTTTTTCAACTGAAAGATCATTTACAAGATTTGGGCCAGTTAAACAGACCAAGACCTAGGCCTCGTGAACGAAGACAATCTTTGGATGTTGCTGCTGAAAATGTTAGCGATAACATGCAGTTGCACACTGAACCTGCTAGAGATGAAGATGGTGGAAGCAGCAAAAGGGAAACTGCAGATAATATAACAGTTAAGATGTTAAGAAATCTTAATATGGACAGTGGTCAGTTAGATTCTGTTGGATCTACTGTTGGCCAAAGTAGTTTTGTACCAAGACCACCTTCGACGCCACGGACGCCGAGGTTGACCCCTCGGACTCCAAGAGGTTTAATTCTGGTTGGGAAAGGAGAGAAACGAATTAGAGAGCCTGGGTCATCAGGGGATGAGCCTGAAGTTGAGGAGAAGAAGGAGAAAAGTAATAGAATTAATCATGTGTTTAAGGTCATGGACGCAGAATTTGTTGAGGGTAAACATCCAACAGACGTGACCAACATCTCTGATACTAAAGATGCTAGCAGAGAAAAATCAGCCTCTTTACAAGGGTCAGAACAGTTGATAAGCAAATCAAGGCTTAGGCGAAGATCAAGCAATGCCAAAATTGAATATCATAGTCAGGAAACAAAGAACAATGACATCGGCAAGCCTCCTTTAAACCACACTTCCATACATGCTGGTGGTAAGAACACTAACAGTAACAATGGTCAGAAAGCTTCAGATTCATCTGCTGCAAGTATAGATGTGTTCATTACCCAAGAAACCATTCAGAACATACCTCATGAAGCTGGAAATTCAATTCAAAGCAACTACTCAACTGGAAGCTTGGTTAAAAAGTCAGTTTCTTCAGGGTCATATTCTGATATATCTGTGGGAGTCAATTCACAACCTAGTTCTTCTCATGTACAGACAACTGTAGGTGATTCTGATGAAGCTTCTTCCACCCAGGATAAGGCAGATGATGCTTTACTTAAGCTCAACAACCTTTTTCTGACAGACTCAAATACTGGCATTGAACTTACTCGGCCAGTGAATACATTTGAATCTCCTCTAAAAATGCAATCAGCGTCATCACCTCCTAGGGTGCCTCGCCTTGACCCCATTAGCCCTAGATCATATCCACCTCCATTACCAGAAGAGCTCTCCTCAAAGAGTTTAAGAACCATGTACAAAATAGATCCTGACGTACATCCGAGAACGACGATGGGACATTTAGGCACTGCTATCGACAAAACAGACTCAGCAACCAATAGCAATGAAGATCATCTATCCCAGAAATCCTTTCATTCAGTCAGTGTGTTACCAGTTATAACCACTAAAGAAGCAAGATCAAGGTCAGTTTTTTTTCTCCTTTTGATAACAGTTTGAGCTGTGGTGGAAAAGTGGTTGTTGTACTTGTCAGTGCAGAGGTTCATAGGTCGGACCCCATCGCTGTGGCAGCACTGTGACAATTGTTCTAGCTTATCATCATATTAGCCTAAAGTTCGGACCTATTCTGAAGGGATTTCTAAAGATTATATTACTCTGGGGGAACCACAGTAGTGCAATGACTAGCACACTTACCTTCCTGCCTGGTTGTCAAGTGTTTTTAAGTGTTTGAATCACCTTAGAAATGGGGATTATTTTTTTAATTTACCTTTAATTGTGAAGGAAGATTCTGGTGCCTTTGCCTTGAACGCAAGTAGAGAGAGAGAGAGGAAGAGATAGAGAGGGGAAGAGATAGAGAGATGGGAAGATATAGAAAGAGAGGAAAAGAGAGATAGGAAAAAAGAGAGAGGAAGATATATATATATCCCTTTCTCTTATCACTCTCTATCTCTTCCTCTCTATTTCTCCCCCCCCCCCTCCCCTCTCTCTCTCTCTCTCTCTAAATATATATATATATATATATATATATATATATATATATATATATATATATATATATATATATATATAGAGAGAGAGAGGGGGGGGGGAGAGAAATAGAGAGAGGAAGAGATAGAGAGTGATAAGAGAAAGGGATAGAGAGGAAGAAATAAAGAGAGGGAGAAAAAGAAACATACAATGAGATGAGATATAATAAATATCCAATTCCCCAATGAATACAGGAACTTCTATGAAGGGAGTATAATGTCCTCAGCTCTGGGCACCTGTGAGCTGGATCGATATTTCCCGGAGAGGAAAGTCAACGTGTTTGTGGGCACTTGGAACATGAATGAGCTCAAGGTGAGATGTCTTCCTATTGGTCATATGTACTCCATGCACTAATCCATATTTCACAGATGCACAAGTACCTTGTTAGCTGTTTGTAGTCCTTCTAACTGGCCAACGCGGTGAATAGACAGGCTACCTGGTAAGAAGACCCTGGAGAGCTGTTTGTCTCCGGACATGGTTTGCCAGTGCATATTTCTTATGTTTGGATTTGTAGGACCCAGTTTTGTAAGAGTATACCAAAGTATTGTTTTGTAAATTTACTTTCAATTAGTTTGAACGCAAGCATAACCCATATACGTGCTACATCTTCTAGTGCACTGGACTGATTTTTGTGTGTGGATTAGCTTTCCCTTTTATCAGTTTCCTTCACCATCAGATGAACCCACTACAGCTTCTGAGGTTCTTATAATTTACGTCCTCAAGTCAAGGATGAGAAGTCAACATTTTAGTTCAACTGACCAGTGCAGGGGTTGGACTCGCTACCTCAGCATCATCACATGGGTGTTTAAGAATGACCGCTCTTGTCAGTTCAGCTATGATGACCTTTCAAAGTACATTTATGTGGGTGGGAGATCTAATATTGGAAATTATCAAGTCAATTGCGATGCAATGTTTTGTCAAGCCTGTAGCTTAGCACACCCGACTTCAACAAGCATTTTTAAGGTTTGCTTACCCTAGTCTTTGACTGACCCCAATCTACCTACAATGCATCTGGTGTGTGTGTGTCTTTCATCTGGCTCCTATCCCTTGACCAGTCTGACATGGGAGATCCTACCAGTACCTATGCTACAGTTGACATAGCTACTGAGGGTCATTGAAACACTCAAGATCTTCTACCTCTTCAAGGTGAACACACATAAGAGGATATATATAGAAAGGCTTTCGATAAAGTAAGACATGTCAACATGAAGATGCTTGCAGATCTACAGATTGATAGGAAAGACCTTAGACTTGTAAAAAACATATATTGGAAACAACAAGCTCCCATAAAGATTGATAATGAAATAGGTCAGTATCAACCTGTTAATTGAGGTGTGCGACAGGGATGTGTAATGTCTCCAGATCTTTTTTCCCTGCACAGTGAAAATATTTTCAGAAATGTAGCAGATATGAAAGGAATCACCATTGGGGGATGAAATATCAATAACATTAGATATGTGGATGATACAGTTTTGATTTCAGACAATGAGCAGGATCTGCAACATTTAGTAGATGTGGTTGCTGCACACAGTCAATAACTAGGGTTAGAATTAAATTATAAGAAGAAACAGATTATGGTCGTCACTAGGAAGAAGGAAATACCACAATGTGATATATGGGTAAATGGTAATATTCTTAAACAAGTGAATCGGTACAACTATCTCAGAACAATCATAATATCTGCTGGGAGGTTCCTTGCAGAGATTAGAACAAGAATCGTTATGGCAAAGGTAGTCTTTTGAAAGGTGGAGAAAATACTAACCAATAAAAAGATGCTAGTTGCAATGAAAAAAAAAAGTGTTGAAGTGCTACATAGAACCTGTACTTTTGTATGGATGTGAAGTGCGGACAATGAGCAGACAAGATGAAAAACATCTAATGGCAGTGGAAATGTGGCTTCTGAGGAAAATGGAAAGAATACCATGTACAGAGATAAACACCTATGAGTTAGTTCTTTCTTTTTTTTTTTTTTGCATATCTTTACAGGACATCGCTGTCAACATCAGCATCTTTCAGCTGATTGTTGATTTCTTGGCAAGATTACGCTCAGTAGTTTGCCATTGCTTTCTGAGCGGCTGGCTCACATACCCTGTAAGTTACTGACGTGATTCGAACCACTGCTGATTCTCACCGTCGTCACGTTACTTACGAGAGTATACGAGATTACAGAGAAAAGTCGCTAACCTCTAGGCCAAGAAGCCAGCGAGTTAGTTCTACAAGAAACAAATGGAAACTGTAAACTGATTAGAGAAATTAGACGCAGGCAGTCAAAC
This sequence comes from Cepaea nemoralis, assembly GCA_014155875.1. NCBI lineage: Eukaryota > Metazoa > Mollusca > Gastropoda > Stylommatophora > Helicidae > Cepaea > Cepaea nemoralis. Next base: position 453,225 of record JACEFZ010013769.1, read on the forward strand.
ATTTTTGGGCTTGTTATGAGAAGAAATAAACTAGAGATTTTTGTGACAACTGGCAAGATTGAGGGGACAAGAACAAGGGGAAGGCATAGAAGTAAATATCTGGATGGCTTGATCACATGGCATGGTCAAGACAAGAACACAGAGCTGATCCACAAATCTGTTGATCATGTTAGACAGTGAAATACACCCTTATCGGGCTGGCACATGATGATGATGATGATTCTCATTTTGACAGGATATAACATCATCGATCGACGACTTTATCCTCCCAGTGAGATGTGATTATGTGCAGGACATTTATGCGATCGGCACTCAAGAAAACAACATGGCCAAGTAAGTGCTATGTCAACTGTTCAGATATTCATAGTTGTCTGTTGATAGAATGTGCCAGTTTTCTTCCTCTGCCTTTTATCGCCCAATGGCCTTCAACCAACTCATGCGAGGCCTCTTATTCTTTACTTTCTCCTGTAAATTCTTCCATACACTCGTGATATTATCAATTCTGTCTTTAATTCTCTTCTTTATGTTGTTGTTGTTTGTTTTTTTTTTGCCGCTAGCTCGCTTTGAACTCAAGCGTAATCCATACATGCTACTTCTAATAGCACTGGACTAAATTTTGCATGTGGATTAGCTTTCCCTATTACCAGTTTTCCTCCGAAGTCGGAGAGTGTCTGCCTGTATGGCGAGGAACCACCAGTCTGCACACCATTAAGCCAGACATGGGACAACGGATACTCACGCAAACCTCAGGTCCTGTATGACATCACACTGATGTTGGACAACAGGATGTCTTCATCCGGTATACAGGACTTCGCGTTGGAGCTCAAGCCAACGAACACAAGCAAGCAAGCACCTATTACCAGTGTCCCTCACCATCAAGTGAACCCACACCGACTTCTGGGGTACTTGTAATTTACATCCCACAGTCAAGGACGAGAAGTTAACATTTTAGTCCAACCGACTGGTGTAGGAGTTGAATTACCTACCTCAGTATCAGCATACTGAAAGTTTTAAGAACAAGCGCTCTTATCCATTCGTAAGTCTCTCCCTGTTTCTTGTGCCCTGTGTGTTCCAGAAGAAGGAGTTTCTAGTTATACTTCTTCTTCTTCTTTGCGTTCATCCGGAGTGTTTTTTCAGATGTGATTGCAGTGTGCGTTAGGCATCCTTGGGTCGAAACCCTTAGGTCAACACATCCGGCTTTTGCGTGCATTTTTGACCAGGTTGGCATTCCTGGGAGACTCACTTTTGTGGTACCTTCCACCTCCCAGCTGGTCAAGTTGGAACAGTTGAAGACTTCGCGGTCATCCCTCAAAGGAAGGCAGGGACAGTCCATAGCATTTTCCGCCATCCTGGGTGGCTTCCATAACTGCAGAGCCGACACATAGCGCTCTGGTGCTGGGCTCACCGAGGGAATCATCACGTCCTGCTCATGGCTGCTTTAATTCCTCACTTCAATACATTGGGCATTTCGTTCGCCCCGGGCCGTTCCCGCACAAACCAGACAGGTCTGTAGACGGTATCCACTCAGCCAGTTTTCGGTTCGGACATGTGCTTGTCGTTGTGCCCGTCAGAGCTGTTCCAGGCATGACGGACATTTGGAAACTACCTAGTTAGAGTTGTTCCGAACAAGAGCGGCATTCAGAACCTAGGTAGTCAGAGCTGTTCCTAGCACGAGAGACATTCGGATGAGCCATTTCACTCGGACATAAATGCGTAGTGCCAATTTTTAATTTGCCACCCGTAGGACGGCACTTCCGGCTTCGGCGGGCATTTTTTAATGAGGTTAGCCTTCCTCGGGTTTCGAGGCACGTTAGATAGAACGGTCAACGACATCACGGTCAACCCTCAAGGGAAGGCATGGGCAGACCATGGGCATTCCCTCACTATCCAAGGAGGCTTCCATAATTGCAGAGCCGGCACATATTGCTCTACGACTGGGCTCACCGAGGAGTTGCCACGTCCTGCTCATGGCTGCTTTAGTTCCTCACTTCCATGTGTTGGGCATCTTGCTTGCCACTGGTCGCTCAAGCACACACCAGGAACGGTGAGACTGCGGGCGACATCCACTCGGTAAGCTTTTGCTTTTGACTTCAGACCACGCAATGGATTCGCTAGCCGTGCATTCCATTTCGTGTTAATGAGACGTTTTTCCACTTTTGTCTACACTCTCTATGAGTTAGATACAGACAGTTTTCGTAGCCTTTTCATTCGACTGGGGCACTTTCTACCTTTTTAGTACTCGCTCACAAGGTAGTCTACATGTGCTGCCGGCTCAGCACCTTACCTCCGTCCAGCAGTGAACGAGAAATGGCCAGGCCCTCTCATCCGGGAATCCCTCATATCTCCCAGCTGAGAGCCTTCGAACAAGTATCAGAACTGGGCATGTAGAGTGCTCAGTATGTCACCTCTATTTTTCGGTAGGTGGGTATCAGCCCAGCTCTCACATCCGAGGGTTTGTGGCTTAGAGGCGTTCAGCCTCAACCCTCGACAGAGAGCCTTAGAGTATGTCTGGACCAAGAACTTCTGGCTTTTGTGCGCCTGATTTAAACTTTTGACTGCTATCCTCAGTCTACCTGCAGAGCAGCAGGTTGTGTCTCTCTTAGTCTGGCCCCTATCCCATAAGCTGTCCGATATGTAGTTTTCATCCATCGGCAAGCACGTGGGGTCAATGGGACATGCAACTCCCCCACCACGGCAAGGTGGAGACACGTCGGGGGAGTTTAGTTATACTATTATCAGGTTTTCTTAATGTGTCAAACGTTGCTCTGGGGACCGAGTATCCACCGGGGTAAGTAGACATCTCTGAGATGTTCTCTGCTGATGGCCAGAGTACCACAGAGCAGGAGAAATACTTTCCTGGCATGGCAGAGGATGGGAAACACACTACAATGTGTCAAACGTTGCTCTGGGGACTGAGTATCCACCAGGGTAAGTGAACATCTCTGAGATGCTCTCTGCTGTTGGCCAGAGTACCACAGAGCAGGAGAAATGCCTTCCTGGCATGACAGAGGACGGGCAACACTATAATGTGTCAAACGTTGCTCTATGGACCGAGTATCCAGCGGGGTAAGTGGACATCTCTAAGATGCTCTCTGCTGTTGGCCAGAGTACCACAGAGCAGGAGAAATGCCTTCCTGGCATGATAGAGGACAGGAAACACACTACAATGTGTCAAACGTTGCTTTGGGGACCGAGTATCCACCGGGATAAGTGGACACCTTTAATGATGCTCTTTGCTGTTGGCCAGAGTACCACAGAGCACTAACCCTGACAACTTAAAAGGTTGCTAAAGGCAAGAGAACATAGTTCACAGCCATGTGGATTTGGAAAGCAAGGGGAAACTACCACATTGTGCATCCAAAGACAGCCAGAATGGAAGTCAATGTCACAGTGGCTTGGAAAGAACTGGAAGAAGAGGTGAGGGTCTACCAACATGAAGAAGGATACAGGACATTGCAGACACCTTCTGTATGAGTGTGCATGAGGCGGAAGGCATCACAAGAGCTTCAGAAACTTTTTGATGAAATTGACATTCCGCAAAAAGACCTACAAGATGATGATGATGCTACAAACAGACACAATGCAGTTATGTCTAAAATCAAATAAACACATTAGATGAACAAAGAAGAAGACATATACAGAACTATATAATCTTATCATAGTGTCATGTGTGACTTCCATGCAGAGAGTTCCAGTGGAATCCATGTTTTCTAGAAGCAGCCTTGGGTTACAGTAGAATTCATGTTTTCTTGGAACAGCCTTGGGTTCCAGTGGAATCCATGCTTTCTTTGACCAGCCAAGGGTTCCATTGGAATCCATGTTTTCTTGGACCAGCCTTGGGTTCCAGTGGAATCCATGTTTTCTTGGACCAGCCTTGGGTTCCAGTGGAATCCATGTTTTCTTGGACCAGCCTTGGGTTCCAGTGGAATCCATGTTTTCTTGGACCAGCCTTGGGTTCCAGTGGAATCCATGTTTTCTTGGACCAGCCTTGGGTTCCAGTGGAATCCATGTTTTCTTGGACCAGCCTTGGGTTCCAGTGCAATCCATGTTTTCTTGGGCCAGCCTTGGGTTCCAGTGGAATCCATGTTTTCTTGGACCAGCCTTGGGTTCCAGTGCAATCCATGTTTTCTTGGACCAGCCTTGGGTTCCAGTGGAATCCATGTTTTCTTGAACTAGCCTTGGGTTCCAGTAGAATCCATGTTTTCTTGGACCAGTCATGGCTATTGTTGTTGTTGATCCTGATCCCACAGCTGCTGCGCTGTCTACACTTGGCATCTCAGTGTCCTTCTTATGAAGATGCAGGCCCTCTGGGGCTGTTCCAGGGACTAATAGTTCGAGTTTGTAACTGTGGGAGATGATTGTAGTATCTTCTCCTGATATTTGAAATTTCTGGGCATTTGAAGAGAGGCTCTGAGAATAACATCATGTCTAACATGATGTTGTTGATATCTATAGTCAGGGGGTGGCCATGATGATGTAGTCAAGCGCTCTCCCTCATGCTCTGAATATCGCAGATTCCATTTTCGGACTGCATGGGTCAAACCAGGAGTGCATTTTTTCTAGAGACCCATGGCCGGAGCTACCGAATTCATGCTTTGTGTGATGCTCTTGACAGACAGCTTGCTGTTCTGCAGAGAGAGACTAATGCCAGATGGGATGAAACCTAGAGCAGGGAAGTGGACCCTCCCTCCGTTATCCTTGAACATGTTTCTGTAATGTTGTGGTGCCTTTGTTTCAGAAAGGAGTGGGAGATCACAGTGCAGGACACCATTGGTTTGTCTCATGTGCTGTTTCATTCTGTGTCGATGGGATCTCTTCATTTGGCCGTGTACATCCGTAGAGACCTGATTTGGTTCTGCTCAGGTAAGTTTGTTAGATGGGCTTGCGTGCCCAATTTCTACCTCTTTGAAAATAATGTTTGTTCGTTCATTTGTTCCTCCTCCTCTTCTTTCCTTCTCCTCCTGCCACTTTTTTTTCTTCTTCTTCTTTTTTGTTGTCTTCCCCTATTTCTTTTTTCCTCATTTCTCCTCTTCCTTCTACTTCTGCTGCTTCTTCTTCTTCATCTTCTTCTTCCATCTCCTGCTCCTACTTCTTCTTATTTAATCTTCTTCTCTTTGTTTTATTCTTTCTTTTGTTTTTTTTCTTTTTCCTCCGCTGCCTTCCTCCTCTTCTTCCTTTGTTGCACATCCCAGAGAAGTGTGTCATGCCTAATTATTTACCTCTCTAGTTCAGAAAACAGTGTGTCAAAAGTTGGACTACATTTGTATAAGTTTTGTTTCTTCTAGTCACATTCCATCTCTTGTAATAGGTTCTATTAGTAGGTATTTTGCTTCCTGACAACTTTGCCAATGCAGTGGTCTCTCTGCCTATTCTTTGCAATTTCCCACTGGTGTGAAATTGTTAATATGCAAAACTTCACTCATGATCTCTCCTTTTCCTAGAGTCTAGGCACGTAATCTCACTAAACGAAAGATCCGGAGGAAGCAACATTACTAGAAACCACTGGTCCTTTCCCATTCTTGTACCAAGAGGAACCCTGGTAATTTTCCATCCAGAATAGACCCCAAAACCGCTTAGCCACTCCACCACTGTATCAGCACTTTCTAACTCTGGCAGTTGTTTGACTGGTTAAAAGTTAAAGCCAGAGTTGAACTAATACAGAATGATCTGAATGTGTCAGTGAGCAAAGTTTGGCTGCATGCATTTATACAGTCCACTGATATTTTCTTTTTAGCTCTTGCTCACTTTGAACACAAACGTAGTCCACACACACTACTTTTTTTTTTATTTTGTGTGTGCATTAGCTTTGCCTATTACCAGTGTCCCTCGCCATCAGGCAAACCCACTCTGACTTCAGAGGTACTTGTAATTTACGTCCCAAAGTCAAGGATGAGAAATCAAACATTTTTGTCTGACTGATCGGTGTGGGGTTGAACCCTTGACCTCGGCATCAGCACACTGGATGTTTAAGAACGAGCTCTCTTATCCATTCACTGTGCTGACCTCCATGTGGTGGTTTTATTGTTTTGATAACATCTGGTTAAAGGGAACGGTTGTTTCTGGTCTGCTTGTAGTTCCTGAAGACGATGCCATCTCATTACGGGCTGTGACCATGGTCAAGACTAAAGGAGCCATCGGCATCTGCTTCACCTTGTTCGGCACATCGTACCTCTTCATCAATTGCCATTTAACATGTGAGTTGTCTTGAATTCATTTTAGTATCAAAGAAAAAAAGAGGGTTGAAGTGCTACGTAGAACCTGTACTTTTGTATGGATGTGAGATGTGGACAATGAGCAGACAAGCTGAAAAACGTCTAATGGCTGTGGAAGTGTGGTTTCTTAGGAACATGCAAAGAATACCATCGACAAACAGAAACACAAATGAGTAAGACCTACAAGAAACACATGAAAACTGTAAACTGATTAGAGATATTATATGTAGACAGTCAAGATTTTTTGTGCATGTTATGAGAAGAAATAAACTAGAGAACTTGGTGACAACTGGCAAGATTGAGGGGAAAATAATAAGGGGAAGGCAGAGAAGTAAATATCTGGATGGCTTGACCACATGGTATGGTCGAGACCAGAACACAGAGCTGATTCATGACTCTGGTGATCGTATGAGATCTTATTGGCATGGCACATGATGATGATGATAAAAGATGGGATATCCAAAAAGGACTCTGACAAAAGATCAGAAAATAAAGATATAACTAGTAAATGATCAGTTGATTGATTGGATCACTGATCATATGAGTTGTTATGAATTCATTTTAGTATCAAAGGTTGCATGTCCTACATAGACTCTAACAAAACATCAGGAAATAAGGATCATGACAAGTAATTGATTGATTGACTGATTGCTAGATTAATTAATTATATTCAAGGACAGTTTTCACTTCTCTTGTAATTATCCACTAATCATTGTTTTGTTCCTATTTTCCATCAGATGTTTGTGCCTCTCTGTGTCTGCTACTTTTTATGTCACATTAGGAGATGACACCATCTTTGCAATGATGGCTTCCATTAATCTTATTTTGCAAAGATTATCCCATTTTCCAGGCTGACATGTTCCATCTTATTGTTTGGCCGACATGTTCCATCTTATTAATTGGCTGATATGTTCCATCTTATTAATTGGCTGATATGTTCCATCTTATTGTTTGGCTGACATGTTCCATCTTATTGATTGGCTGATATGTTCTATCTTATTGTTTGGCTGACATGTTCCATCTTATTGATTGGCTGATATGTTCTATCTTATTGTTTGGCTGACATGTTCCATCTTATTGTTTGGCTGATATGTTCCATCTTATTGTTTGGCTGATATGTTCTATCTTATTGTTTGGCTGACATGTTCCATCTTATTGATTGGCCGACATGTTCCATCTTATTAATTGGCTGATATGTTCCATCTTATTGTTTGGCTGACATGTTCCATCTTATTGATTGGCTGATATGTTCTATCTTATTGATTGGCTGATATGTTCCATCTTATTAATTGGCTGATATGTTCCATCTTATTGTTTGGTTGACATGTTCTATCTTATTGTTTAGCTGACATGTTCCATCTTATTGTTTGGCTGATATGTTCTATCTTATTGTTTGGCTGATATGTTCTATCTTATTGTTTGGCTGTCATGTTCCATCTTATTGTTTGGCTGATATGTTCCATCTTATTGTTTGGCTGATATGTTCCATCTTATTGTTTGACTGATATGTTCCATCTTATTGATTGACCGACATGTTCCATCTTATTGATTGGCTGATATGTTCCATCTTATTAATTGGCTGATATGTTCCATCTTATTGTTTGGCTGATATGTTCCATCTTATTGTTTGTCTGATATGTTCCATGTTCTTCATATTCATATGACAAGTAAAATGTTGTATATTGCGTTTAGCCGACAGAGACAACGAAACATCACGCAAGAAAAACCGTCTTGGAGATTATTGTAAAGTTATTTCTGAGATGAAGCTTCCAAAGTCAGGCAACAGTTCTTCCACTTCAGGAAAGTCTGGTACGGTTTTGTAAAATCTGTGTTTAAGATATCATTTACATTTATTGGAGCCATGACGCCATGGTACATAATATGATTTCTAGTGTAACGTTATATTAGTGGTGTAATGGATATAGTTCTAGTGTAACACTATATTAGTGGTGTATAACAGATTTGTCAGATTACGTGAAAAACCTTTGTGACGATAACAGAGACGAACAATATATTGTTCAAAATAACAATGAAGGGCCAGCAATTTTGAAGATGGAGGTTCAGAATGCTCTTAATCATATGAAATCTGGCAAAACCCCCGGTCCAGACAGCGTCACAACAGAAATGATTAAAGCTTTAGAAGAATATGGAATAGATAAAGTTACCAGTCTGCTTAATACAATATATGATACTGGAAATATACCTCATGAGTTATGTAATTCTGTATTTATTGCAATCCCAAAGAAATCAGGAGCCTTGGAATGTGATCAACATCGAACAATTAGTATAATGAGTCACATCACGAAGATTTTGCTAAGAATTATCATGCAAAGAGTTAGGAGGAAAATACAACCTGAAATAGGAGAAGAACAATGTGGGTTTGTAGTAGGCAAGTGTACAGTAAATGCTGTGTATATACTGAGAACCGTAATCGAACGTTCTATAGAAGTAAACAAAGATCTACACCTTTGCTTTATTGACTACACAAAGGCTTTTGATAAAGTGAGACATGTCAACATGATAAGGATGCTTGAAGATCTACAAATTGATGGGAAAGACCTTAGACTTGTAAAAAACATATATTGGAAACAACAAGCTGCCATAAGAGTTGATAATGAAGTAAGCCAATATCAGCCTATTAAGAGAGGTGTGAGACAGGGATGTGTAATGTCTCCAGATCTGTTTTCCCTGTACAGTGAAAATATTTTCAGAAATATTGAAAATATGAAGGAATCAACATTGGGGGACGATGCATCAATAACATTAGATATGCAGATGATACAGTCTTGATTGCAGACAATGAACAGGACCTGCAAAATTTAGTAGATGCGGTTGTTACACACAGTGAACAACAAGGGTTAGAATTAAGTTGTAAAAAGACACAGATTATGGTCGTCACTAGGAAGAAGGAAATACCACAGTGTAATATACAAGTAAATGGGAATATTCTTCAACAAGTGAATAGGTACAATTATCTCGGAACAGTAATAACATCTGATGGGAGATGCCTGGAAGAGATTAGAACAAGAATCGCCATGGCAAAAGTAGCCTTTAGCAAGATGAAAAACATACTGACCAATAAAAAGATGTCAATTGAAACGAGAAAAAGAGTGTTGAGATGCTACATAGAACCTGTACTTTTATATGGATGTGAAGCTTGGACAATGAGCAGCCAGGCTGAAAAACATCTGATGGCTGTAGAAATGTGGTTTCTGAGGAAAATGCAAAGAATACCATGGACAGCCAGAAAGACCAATGAACAAGTCCTTCAAGAAACAAATGAAGATCGTAAACTGATCAAAGACATTAGACGTAGACAGTCACAATTTTTTGGGCATGTTATGAGAAGAAATGATTTGGAGAACTTGGTGACAACTGGTAAGATCGAGGGGAACAGACCAAGGGGAAGACCTAGAAACAAGTATCTGGATGGCTTGGCCTTGTGGCATGGTCGAGACAGAAACACGGAACTGATCCACGACTCTGTTGATCGAGTGAGATGGCAGAACATGACCGCCCACGCTTACCGGCATGGCACATGATGGATGGATGGATAACAGAAATCGCTTAATACGTATGTACAGTAACTTGATTTCACTGTGAGCTTGGGACGAAAATGAAAATAAAATCCTTTAAAAGTGAATAATACATATATATTGTATGTAATTTTACATAACAATCAATATTAACTTCAGTATAGGGTGTATTTTTAATGAGTGTGCAGTTTTTGAAAATATTGCTGTTCCAAGTTTTGTATTTACCTACTGTGGAGTTCATGCAACCACCACCATTGGCACCTTGCCATCTTGACAGACAATAGTTTGTGCTTCAACAAGGCATAATAACTACAACCCATGGTGGTAGCGAATGTGACTGAAAAGGCCAATTCACGCTGTAAATGTTCATCCACAGTGGATGCATGTGAACACATGGTCATTTCCACCATCATGCACCATATTACGTCTCACACGCTCTGTGTGTGACATCTGCAATAATTTTCTCCTTTGTCTTTATTCCATTTCTGATATTTGCCCTCCATGCAACACGCGACTTGCTCCCAATGTGCATTATCAATGCCTGTATCAATCATGTCCCGCTTACACACATCTTTGTATTGTAGTAGAGGCCGACCCTGAGATCTCTTACCCACCTGTAATTCACCAAAAAAGATGTCCTTTGGTATTCTACCATCATCCATCCTCCTAACATGTCCTATCCATCTAAGTCTACGAAGACTGATCATGGAATAAACCGTCACACAACCTGATCTTTCCAATACTTCAGTATTTGTGATTTTGTCTTGCCACTTAATACCAAGTATTCTTCGCAGACACCGCATATGAAAGCTGTTTAAACGTTTCTCTTGGTGTGAGTAAGTTGTCTAGGTTTCACTGCCATAAAGAAGAGTACTAAGGACACAGGCTTGATAGACAAGGACTTTTGTGTTGGCAGTAAGCTTCCTGTTCTCCCAGACTCTTTTTCTTAACTTGTTCATTGTTGTTGCTGCCTTACCAATCCGGATGTTGATTTCCTGATCTGCTATTTACCTCTGATCCTAGATATGTAAAATGGTCTACTATCTTGGAACGGCAGTATTTTCAAAAACTGCATAGTCATTAAAAATACGCCCTGTATAAGAGTAGTAATACAGTGGTTCCAGAGTTTTCCGGCTCTGTGCTGAAGGGATTACGGACGCAGTTTGAAATCTTGCATACCATGTTCCAATACAGCTGTGGGGGGATGAGGGGACGGAGCACGTATGGGAATGTCCTGAGTGCAGTGATGTCAGTTCTTAACTCAACTCAACTGTAGGGAGATTTGGAAGCAGACCGCCTTGTGTTGGTTTTCATACAGTAGTGTGAGTGCCGGTCATTCAGAAACCAAGAAATCACAGTCAAATAATGCTGGGGTTGACTGTGATGTCCTATAAAGGATGTACAACTAACATTCCAGTTAGGATTCAGCAATAGTCTCTAATTTATTCTTTTTTTTTTATTATAGCAGATGTCACTTCTTTTTTTGACTGCATCTTCTGGTTTGGAGACCTGAACTTCCGAATTGAGCGGAAACGCCATGCTGTCGAGAGGAAGGTGAACCAAATCACGTCTGAAGAGTTTCCCAATTTTGAAACTCTTTTAGGTGGAGATCAGCTTCTAAACTACATGGCTGAAGGTATGTTAGATTTCAGACGTAGTCATTTTGTGTTTTACCATTTTATGTCCTGAGCAATACACCACATGTGATTGTGCGAGGGCGCTTCAAATGAAAACCTTAAAAATGTGATATAAATTACAATATCCATGCCATTGTCTTGTAACCTGTCAATATTGTTGTTAAGGATGTCAAGACTGTTAAGCATGTGACATCACGGTGCAGACATACACAGTGACGTCATAAGGACAGTTTAAATATGGCCGCCCCACTTTTGACATGCATCAATGAGGAGCAGCTTTCTGTTATCCTTTTTTTTTAATCGGTGAAGAGGTGAAACCTATAGAAATTCATCTGCAAATGAAGGTCCAGAATGGTGATGCATGCCTGTCAGTTCAACAAGTATGTGAGTGGAGTAGGAAGTAGGGAAAAAATCCCTAGAATCCTTGGAGCTGTGGTTTTGTAGAGAAATACTGAAAATTAATTGGACAGCCAAAATGAGCAACCAGGACTTTTCAAGGGAAGCTAAGTCACAAAGACAACTTATCAAAAACATCAGAAAGAGGCAGTCATCGTTTTTTGGCCACATTATGAGAAGACAAAAACTGGAACATTTTGAGACAACCAGAAAGATTTGTGGAAAAAGTGATACAGGAAGGCAATGTAAGAAGATTCTTGACAGTCTTGTGTCGTGACACAGAAGGGAGTCAACGCACGAATCCATGACATTGGAGATCGTAATTTGTGGAGAGGCAAGATCACCCACGCCAGCCGGCAAGGCACTGGATGATGATTATGAGGAAGTTTCAAAAAGGTGTGACTTCTGCGAAGAGGTACAGCAGATGGTGCATGAGTGGTTTCACACGCGACCAAGAGAGGTTTTTCTACAGACATCCAAGCACTTTATCTGCACTGGAGGACTTGCATTGAATACAGCGGTGAAAAAGATGATACATTTATTCTTTACTTTTTCAGAATATATTCACCAGACACACAGGCACTGACAAAATCATTTAAGTTTTTCTTTTGAAGGCCCCTCGTAATAAGCTTCTCTTTCTTCTTCATTCCTTTTTCGAGGGGGGTGTGTTGCTTCTATGTATTGACCCCAATGTATCTAACTTCAGCTACATTTGTGTCAGTTAATGGGCTCTGTCTATCCATGGGTAGGTTGTCTTTCCTAACAATTTTATCAGGGCTCTATGGCCTACCCTTTGAGATTTCAAGCTGCTGTGGGATTTTTTATTATGCATGACTCGCACTCAGGACCCCCTTTTTTTCACCATTATCCAGGAAGATTAGGTATCACACTACCCAAGAGATGGGGAAACATACCCAAGAGATGGGGAAATTTACCCAAGAGATAGGGAAACCTTCCCAAGAGATGGGGAAACCTACCCAAGAGATGGGAAAACATACCCAAGAGATGAGGAAATCTATCCAAGAGATGGGGAAACATACCCAAGAGATAGGGAAACCTTCCCAAGAGATGGGGAAACCTACCCAAGAGATGGGGAGACCTTCCCAAGAGATGGGGAAATCTACTCAAGAGATGGGAAAACCTACTCAAGAGATGGGGAAATCTACTCAAGAGATGGGAAAACATACTCAAGAGATGGGGAAACCTACCCAGGAGATTGGAAAATCTACCCAAGAGATGGGAAAACCTACTTAAGAGATGGGGAAAATCTACCCAAGAGATGTGAAAATCTACCCAAGAGATAGGGAAACCTACCCAAGAGATTGAAAGTGTGTTATGTTATTAGATACTGGTGTAAAAATTCCCATCTTTCTGCTGAGACAACTCTGGTACCTTCTAAGTCTGAGGCAGGCGCCTTAATCTCTCAGCCATGACTTCCTGTCCTCAAACATTTTAATGCATTGATTCTGCAACTTGTTATTAAATGTGTCCTCTCTTCATAACATGAGAATCACTGAGTTAATTTATTATTTATTTTTATTTTAAGGAAAAATATTTGCTGGTTTCCAGGAAGGTCGAATCAATTTCCACCCTACCTTCAAGTTTGACATCAACAGTGATGCATACGACAGCTCGACCAAGAATAGAGTGCCTTCATACACTGTAAGTTGATTGAATAAAGTGCACCGATTGCTTTTGTATACTGAAGGTTCATTAAATATAGTGTAGGGAGTGCTTTTGTATACTGAAGGTTTATTAAATATAGTGTAGGGAGTGCTTTTGTATACAAAAGGTTTATTAAATATAGTGTAGGGAGTGTTTTTGTATACTGAAGGTTTATTAAATATAGTGCAGGGTGTGCTTTTGTATACTGAAGGTTTATTAAATATAGTGCCCGCTCCATGGCCGAGGGGTTAGCAGCTTTCTCCGCTAACCCCGAATACTCTCGTCACGTGACGCGACGAGAATTAGCAGTGGTTCGAATCGCAAAAGTGACTTATGAGAGTATGGAGCCGGTCGCTCAGAAAGTCGTGGCGTGCTGATGAGCGTAATCTAGCCTAGGAATCAACATACAGCTGAAAGATGCTGGTGTTGACCGCAATATCCTGAAACAGGATGGAAACGCGGAAAAAAAAAGAAAAAAAAAAAAAAAAAAAGTGTACGGAGTGCTTTTGTATACTGAAGGTTTATTAAATATAGTGTAGGGAGTGCTTTTGTATACTGAAGGTTTATTAAATATAGTGTAGGAAGTGCTTTTTTATACTGAAGGTTTATTAAATATAGTGTACGGAGTGCTTTTTGTATACTGAAGGTTTATTAAATATAGTGTACGGAGTGCTTTTTGTATACTGAAGTTTATTAAATATAGTGTACAGAGTGCTTTTGTATACTGAAGGTTTATTAAATACAGTATGCGGAGTGCTTATGTATATGGAAGGTTTATTAACAGATTCAGTGCCAAACAATAATTAGGTTTGGACCAAACAAAAATGGATGGCAGAAAATGGGAAGTTGGGGTGTGTCACAGCTATGGCTTAAATGTTGTTAATATGGTGGCAGACATGTATTATAAAGCAGTGACAATATTTTGGTGATATATAATCCCGTGGTAGATTCGTGGAGATGCGTAAGACGATTAATCATCCCATGATACTTAATCAGTTAAATACAGTGCTTAAAGTGCTTTTGTAAACAGAATGATTATTAAATATAGTATTCAAAGTGCTTTTTTTATACTGAATGATTATTAAATATAGTATACAGAGTCCCCGGGAAGGTTAACCCGGTCAACAAATGCCCGCAGAAGTCGGATGTGTCGGCCTAACGGCGCAAGAACGCAGCTCTGCTGTAAACAGGCACAACGCAATCACATCCGAAAAACTCGGATGAACGAAGAAGAAGAAGAAGAAGTATACAGAGTGCTTTTGTGTCTTGAATGATTATTAAATATTGTATACTGAATTATTATTAAATATTGTATACTGAATGATTATTAAATGTAGCATACAGAGTTCTTTTGTATACTGAATGATTATGAAATATAGTGTATTGAGTGCTTTTGTATACTAAATGATTATTAAATATAGTGTATACAGAGCTTTTGTATGCTGAATGATTATTAATTATAATGTGCTGTGATATATAGAAAGTTTATTGATTAGAGTGATGTGATATAAGACAGTTTATTGATTAGAGTGCTATCATAATATATAGAAAGTTTATTTATTAGAGTGTTAGTTTATTAAATAGAGCAGTTAGAACACCATCATATTTGTATATAATTATTTTACTAAACCACACACAGCAGAATAATTAATTTCAGGAAAAAGCTTGATATAATCATTATTTTAGAAAACCACTACCCCATCATCATCATCACCTTCATCCAATTGCTTGTTCCTCGCAGAACCTTTTCCCTTTACTGTCTTTCAAAATGTCATAAGCCAGAGTCCCTGCCTCTGTTGCTGTCATGTGTAAATTATCACATCCTGAATCCATCTAAGTTGTGATCTGCCGCTTCCCTGTTTCCCCAGTTTGCTTCCCTCCATAATGAGTTTTTCCAGACATTCATGTCTTTCTTACATTCCCAAAATGTTTTATTGTCCGCAGTTTTATTTGTCTTACTAACCGATCTTCTTTAGTATTGAGTTCTTGTTGGAGAGTTTGTTTGTTACCTTTTTCATACAGTGAATTTTAATACTAGTCTAACATTTATATTCAAAGGCATATGCGTGAGTTTTAGTTGATTTGTTCAGTGTCCAAGTTTCACGCCTGTTTGCTGCCACGAGAAATATATTCAGAAAACTATACATAATATTAAACAGTAAAAATGTTGTACTGTATAATGTAACTTATTTTACTTAATCATTCATTCACTCTGAAGTCGGAGTGGGTTCGCCTGATGGCCAGGGACACTGTTAATAAGGAAAGCTAATCCACACGCAAAAAATGAGTCCAGTACACTAGAAGTAGTAGCATGTGTATGGACTACGATTGAGTTCAAAGTGAGCGAACGCAAAAAAAAAAAATAGTGTAAATTGTGTTTGCACAATAATGGTGGATAATACTTTCAATGACCCTATTATTTTTTTTTTACTACTGGCACCTTGCTGTCTTGACAGATGGTAGTTTGCTACATTGTTCTTCAAAAGAAGGCATAATAACCTCTCCATAGCACAAAGCCTGGGCTGAATTGTAGAGATGATGTGTTTGCCCATGCAGCATGATCTAGGCCTGGCTAGTTTACATCAGAGGAAAGGTAACACCAGTGCATTTGGAACAAGACAAGCTGCAGAAGCTGCCATATCGGCAAAGCAATTCTCTAACTGTCTACCTGTTGGAGCTTTGATCCTAGACCAGTAACCAACCAAGGCTTAGGACTTGGTCTGCCCTGCCATGACATTTAGTCTTTAGGTTGCATTTCCCTGCACCAGGATAAGTCTTTAACCTCTCAGTTGTGCTATACTCCGCCTGAAGTTGTTGACACAGTGTGGGTGTCAGGTTTGGTGAGTGCTGCAAAATTAACCTACATTTTTGTATATAGATAATTTTACTAAGTCACATACTTATATATTATTATAATTTAAATTATATATATTAAATATTATATATTTTATAATTATAATATTTTTATTATATAATATATTATATTAAATATATATTTATAATTAAAATTATATATAATATAATAATATTGTACTGTAAATTGAGCCTAAATCATAGTAAAAATGTTTTCTTCTGCATTTTCTATTTTACTGAACAGCGTAAAATGTCTTACTGTAAAACATGTCTACACCCTGTAAAAAGTCTACGTTTTTTCTGTGGCTTCTTCTTCCTCTTCGTCTATTTTACTAACCAGTGCTTAATGTGTTGCTGTAAAATGTTGCAATATCATAGTAAAACACTGATTTTACATAACCATGCAGGACCGAATAATGTTCCGCAGCAAGAAGAAACATGATATTACCTGTCTACATTATGATGCTGTGATGACCA